>JALPQI010002828.1:0-12840 GCA_025490895.1 Thaumatotibia leucotreta | reverse complement strand
TTGTGACATCCTACCCGCTAAGCAATATCTGCTGTTGCTGTATTTACCTGTAGAACGATCTAGAGTTCACCACACAGGATAAGCTGGTTAAGACTAAAACTTGCGACAGAGCGCGTACACCCACGCAATCGCAGATGGGACACAGCGCGAGCGACGTTCAATGTAAGTTATTTATGAAAGGGTAAATTTATTCACAATAGGTATGATGACTGTAGTTAAAATAAATTATTAAACATTATGCACGACATAATACACGAAGAAATTATTACTAAGACGTAGATTGCAGTAAGTTTTGTACAGAACTTCTATTTAATAAATTGAAAAGAACTTAAAAGAGTAGGTCATTTGGCAGTACTCAAACGTGACGTCACTTTTGAGTATTTCATATAAAATTCCATAGTGGTGATCGTTTTGACAGTTCGAAAAAAGATGCTGATTTGACTTGCCAGGCATCATGCCTATTTTAGGAGGTCGTGAAGGCACGGACCTCTTTGAAATTTGGAGTCCGCAGGGCTCGAAGTAAAGCACCCAATGTGGTACAATATTTGGAATGTTATCCGTTTTATATTAATAGTATGTTGTGAAACACCCTGTATAGGTATTAATGATAACGTATAGTACTTTGTAATGAGGATAACCCTTCGATAATTTAAATAACTCTGGGTTCATAGAGGTAACAATGCTATTACAATTATGCAAGTTGATTTATCTAAAGCTTTTGATAACGTGAACCATGCCACCCATCTTTTAATAACAAAATTATGGCCTGTCTGAAAACAAGCAGTGTCTTATGACAGTTAGAACTTCACATATTAACGATATCACGATTAAATTGTTGTAAATGAAGCCCAGTCTAGCGCAAATTTGACGTAGTAAAAATAATAGTGCCACAGGGTACTGCTTTAGGTCGGTTCTTATTTTTGGTTTTAATATACGATCTTGCGAATTCCAATAAATTGTTAATGTTTTCTATGCATACTGAAACTGATTTTGTAGTACTTGTATGTGTTTTTTTATTACAGACAGCATGGCGCCCTGTCGAGTCGAGTTAAGGAATTTAACAGCCAGAATGCAACAGAAGTTCCTAAAATCTTTAAGGTAAAGAATACCTAAATATAGTAGGTAAAATAATTTTAACAAGCAGTTGTCATAATCATAATCTTGTACACACTGCGTCATACGTTTAGACTTAGTATTTCCCGTGGAAATATCAGATAAAAAAATAACTCAGTTTTACCTGTAGTTTTGTAGCATTTTTCAGTTTAAAGTAAAAAAAGGTCAACATATATGGCTGAGTTTCCATAGCATTTGACGTCTTTGACACATATCGTGAAACACGTTCGCAGATATATTTTGACGTTTATACTAGTAGGTAACTATCAACAATTTTAACAAAAAAAATATGTGAACTTCAGGTTTAAGGTTTTAAGTTGGTGATAAAACCAAGATTGTGTTCTGAAAGTGCGTAATTATGAAATAATCCAAGTCTGCAGGTTTGTCTACCTTTTTTTACTTTCAACTGAAAAATGAAAGAAAGAAAGGAAAATAATTGATTCCGTGCGCTTAATATACAAACATAGGTATACTCCATTTCAAATACCGTGGCCCGATGCAACTTTGAAGTGGCATCGGGCCATGGTATTTGAAATGGAGTATACAAACTATAACATATCATTAATTTTTAAAGCGTCACTGAAAAGGTTTTCACTCAGCTTTATGTCAAGTCACTTGTTAGGTAACCTAGACGCTGGTCTTCTGTGAAAACTATTTCAAAAATGGTATAAATATGAATATATTGGTGTTTGCAGGTCCAACGATGACAGTATAGACAACTGCGAGGAGGTCCGACCCCCGTCCTCTTGGAAACCCGGGAATCAGCTGCTGGCATATTTGCATGAACACAAGTCAGTATAATACTAGAGTTTGTTCAGAAAGTGAACGCATGTGAGTTATATGGGCGTGCTTTGCTGGAAGACGCCTGTACTTTTCGCGCAGACTTTGTGTGACACACTTTTGTTTAGGTCGCCCTGAGGGCCTAGCCAAGATGACATTCTGAAATCGTGTACGATATGCAGGGCCGAATTTAGAGGTTGAGAGGCTTCGGGGCAAGAAAGGAGTGGAGGCCCCCTGGCCCCCAATTATTTTCCAAATAACGTAGACAATTTTTTTCAGTCAAGTTTTTCAATAAATATTTTTTTGTGGGAACAAGTATAGATTATTTTATCATTTAACAAACATATAGACATAATCGGAAACGAGAATTATCTGAAATTAAATTTTAGCGTTAACGAACGGAATCTTCCGAGCTTTTTTCGCCGAATAATCGTTGATGATCGCTGAAATCCAGTTCCCGAAGTGATCTCACTTTCAATACTCAAAAATAAAATTCACTAGTGTTTACTGGTTGGAAGTTGAATTTCTTTTTTCGATATCTCTATTGTTGGGGCCCCTCTTTCGTGGAGGCCCAGGCCCCGGGGCTGTAGCCCCGGTTGCCCCCCCCCCCCCTAAATCCAGCCCTGACGATATGCGATAATTTATGGTCACGTGAATTATCGCTTATCGTATGCGATTGCAGAATGGTATTGGATAGGCCTGCTGATGATGTGCCGCGCCGCGAATGATGTGTTAGATATTTTCGCGGTCTTTATTATGTAGGACATTATTACAAACATTATCAGAAAGCTTAGAAAGCCCTCTCCCCTATGGTGATAATTGCTGATTTTTTCTTGACTTCCCCCCTATACAGTATGACGTGATTAATGGACAAGCCCTTATCTATTATTTCAACCACTAACATAATACAATTTTTATGTTGTTTATAGATAAAGTGATTGCGTCTTAATTCTCTGCCATTGTCGTAATCACGTGTTGTTAAATTGAATACTTGTTGCCAGAGTGTATAGCCAAGTTGCTAACAGCTGACGTTCAGTAACGTATCGTACTTTTCTTTCTTTATCACTCTTTTTAATTGATGCGACAAAGCCAGTTGCTTTTCGTTAGCGACAGAACGTTAGCGATTAGCTTCTGGTGTCTGATAGACATCACGCCAGTAAAGTTTAATGTTCTTCATAAAATGCCCGACGAATTTACTATTATGTTAATCTATTACTGAAGTTAAAATGTTTTGATACAGGGCTCGAGTGACCCAGCTGGTGACCCTGCCGGGTCAGAAGAACCTGTTCGGGTCGTGCTCCGACGACGGCACTGTCCGACTGTGGGACGCCAACCGGCTCGCTCAACACGCTTACGTCAACAAGTACGTTCCTTAAAAGCCTAGTAACACACCGGCGAATACCGGGTCGAAAGGACCTGTCTAGAACGGCGTCGTGCGACTGTGAGATGCCAGCCACCTCACTCAACACGCCTAGGTCAAGTGCGACCATCCTGGTGGCTATCGGGTCGGAAAGACCAGTTGGCATTTACTTCTTTTTCAAAGATCTCAAGTCTTGTAAATGTGCCAAACTTTAACTTTATGCGTGTGTTCATCACGATTTTTTTTGTAGTCAGTATAGAATCTCTATTTACTTATACTGAAAGCAGACAGCCATTCTCACCCTTGAACTTAATCTTCGTATAAAGCAGTCAGTCGACGACTACTCATGAGAAGATAGATATCATGATGAAATCGTCGACTGACAACCAAAACTCACTATAAAAATTGTCACTACTCTTAGCAACCTCTAATGTCAGTATTGAATCAGAATTAAATATGGGACTTAAATCGCATAAACATACGTTGTATGGTCAAGCGGGGCAAATACAACTATGAGGTAAATTCAACTAATGGACTTGTAATCTGTTTTAAACAAGTTTTGGAAGATACCTAGAACATTCTTTGATTTATTTCAAAAGCAACACAATACAATAGTAGGTAAGTATGATCTTTTTACAAATGAAGAGTAGGTAATTTCAATTAGTCGGATTTACCTCATAGTTGCATTTTTGTCCCGCATGACCTTATATTATCCGGACGTTTCGAGCGTGACGTTACAGTACACTCGTGCAGTGGTCGCAGACAGATGTCATATGTCTTTGGCGGTCAAAATGTTAACATTCTATTACGTGTTATCAGATCAAAAGCGATATACAACCGTGGCGCGGGCCCCGTTGTATCGATGGCGTCCTGCGAAGGGGGGCAGTCTTTCGTCGCTGCTACTCAGGAGGGCTCCATTTTTGTACTCAGGTGTGTATACATTGTATTCCAACAATGATTATAATTATAACGTTACTGTATACTATACTATGTACACTATACAAAGTCTAAAGTTGCTGTATACTATACTATGTATACACTATACAAAGTCTAACGTTACTATATACTATCATCATCATCATCATCAGCCTATGTTAGTCCACTGCTGGACGTAGGCCTCTCCTATTAACTATGCATATAGATGCATTAGGAGGCAAATGCCCATAATCGCCACGCTGGGCAAACGGATTGGCGATCGCAGTACTGTGTCCACTATGATGACGCTGCAGCCCATCATCTATCTTGTAAAATGGTCAGTGACACTTTAATCCCTTAGTCGACTCTTACGACACCCGCAGGAGGAGTTGGGGTGGTGACAAATGTATTCTTACTGCCGTCACCACACGGCAAACTATATACTATACTGTATCTATTTAAACGAAATCTAACGTTGGAACTGTGTAAATTGGCTTATATACTTTACTAGCGACCCGCCCCGGTTTCCTGCCCCAAATTCGTTGCGTAGTTTTAAAGATTTAAGCGTACAAAGGGATATAGGGACAGAAAAAGTGACTTTATTTTATACTATGTAGTGATGTGTATTCACTTCGTAAGTTTTTATAACTTTTGTAGCAAATAGCCCCACTAATCACACCAAAACTAAAACGCTTTTCATAATTTTCTTTCTCGTAGCAACATAACCACAATATTTGTTTGATTACAGACCAGACTCCGCATCTTCACGAATGACTCTGTCCCAATGCCGACAGTTGGACATGAGCACCGAGGTATGCATTTTATTGTTGCCAAATAGGCATGATGGCTGGCAAGTCAAATCAGCATCTTTTGTCGAACTGTCAAAACGATCACCACTATGGAATTTTATATGAAATACTCAAAAGTGACGTCATGTTTGTATACTGCCAAATAACCTACTCTTTTAAGTTCTTTTCAATTTATTAAATAGAAGTTCTGTACAAAAATTACTGCAATCTACATCTTAGTAATAATTTCATCGTGTATTATTTCGTGTTTAATGTTAACTAATATGTTTTAACTACACTCATCATCCCTATTGTGCCCAAATAGATCGATGGCAATACTAGCTTTTTAACCAAGGGTTAAAAGTGACCCATTGCACCCGAGATATTTCTGGCGCTCTAATTTAGAACGCTAATAATTCCGGGGTTATTGGGTTTTGAATCCATTATCCATTATTTGATAAAACATTGATGATGGGCAGCAGCGTCATCATAGTGGACACATTACTGCGATCGCCAATCCGCTTGCCCAGCGTGGCGGTTATGGGCATTTACCTCCTAATGCGTCTATACGCATAGTTAATCGGAGAGGCCTACGTCCAGCAGTGGACTATCATAGGCTGATGATGATGGGTTATGAAAAATTTAATCCGAATTAAACACTACTTTTCATTTCGACTTTGAGGAAAGTAAAAGAATAGATTAAGTTTCAATATAAATTGCTTTCGTACTCACTAATTACGTTCAAAAATTGAACTTTCCGATCAGTAGGCCGATGCCATTCTGCAATCGTATACGATAAGCGATAAGTCATACCATAATAATGTAAAGAAATTGTCACGTGACGTATTTGTTTGAATCTGTCATTCTCATACATTTATTACTTATCGCTTATCGTATACGGTTGGAGAATGGCATTTTGACTAGGCGTGTACTTAGGAGAGATGAAAAGAAAAATTGTACATAGTTAACGGCTTAGTCAAAACAAAAAACGCTATCGCTTCCATCGTGTTATGAAGGTTAGTTATAAAAAAATACAAAATTAATGGTACTTTGTCTAAAAAAGACAAAATTTAACAACACAGATTATAAATACTAGATGTCATATACCAAAGAAAAACGACCAAGATCACCTTACGTCCGAGGTGGGGATCGAACCCACGTGCTCAGTTTTCGCGGCCGATGTCTGCACCCCTCGGCCATTCGGTCTTCCGACCTCGTCAGGTCTCGGTAAGACCGAGTATATGACATTTAATATTTACAATTTATATAGTAGTAGTGTGACTACTGGGGAAAAATAAAAAGTACTAATCAAAATATTTAGTTAATAAATAATTTTATTTGTGTTTTCACAATACGTTCAACACATTTTAGGTTAGTCCTGGTTTTTATATCACTCTGTCTAAGAAGTTATACCTCACGTAACCTCATACATCAAACTCGGTTGAAAAATTACGTATTTCTACGGGTACGCACAAGCTCATATACCCACTTACATACATGAACTCCTTTGGTGATCGACCCAAATATATAATAGGTCATTACATTACCGCTTCTGAATATATAATAGGATAATTATGATATGGAAGTAGATAAAGGTGTGTTTTGCATCAGGGTGGATGCTGCAGCGTGGCGTATGCGGGTGGCGTCGTGGCGTACTGCACGCTGTACGCCACCGTCGTCGGCTGGGACCTGCGCGCTCCGGGTAACTATCACCACATTTATTCCTCCGACGAATTCACATTACTTTAAAATATCAATGAACCTTATTAAAATGTATTAATTCCATAGTTCATTCTTTTCACCGAACATGTTTACAGGATGTGTCATGTTTTACAGGATTCTTTGTTTGACCCAAACGAGAATGAGTGCAAAACGGGTGTCCTAGCCTCCTTGTTAATCCCATCCATCACATATAATACACGTTTTTTTATTCACCATTCAAATTTTAGAGGCTTAATACCGAACTTTTATTTATTTATTGATGTTCCATACAAAGTCAAAGTCAAAGTCAAAGTCAAATAATTCTTTATTCAAATTGGAATAGCAACAAACTCTTTTGAATCGTCTAGATATGAAAACTACTTCCGGTTCGAACCCTACACCGCTGACCCAAGAAGAACCGGTAAGAAACTTGGCGGGAATTATTTTTTCAAACAATGATGGTACATCTTACAACTAACATGCATTAAAAAAAATACATAAAATTGATTTTAAATAAATAGAAATATAATAATAATAACAAGAGATGTAAAGTCTCTAAAAGTCACAACATTTATAAGTAATAATTTATAGAGAAGTAAGGTTTCTCTCCGAATAGGTATATAATAATAACATTATATAATGCACGTTTGGAGATGTATAGGGTCTCCAAGCGTAAATTATCGTAATTGAATGTCATGACTTTAACAAACTAATAATTAAATCCTAAATTACTCCCACGGTGTTTTATCATTCATGTAGTCTTGTGTACTATAATAAGCTTTAGATATAAGTTTACGCTTTACAAAATGCTTAAATTTGTTGACTGAAAATTCAGTAACATTTACTGGAAGTTTATTATAAAATCTTACACAATTACCCATGAATGATTTCCTAATTTTATGGAGCCGAGTGGCGGGTACTGCGAGCTTATGTTTGTTTCTAGTATTAATATTATGTATGTCACAGTTTTTCCTAAAATTCATAATATTTTTATGTACATACATAATATTCTCATAGATGTATTGAGAATACAATGTCATTATATTAATAACCTTAAACTTATCTCTAAGTGAGTCTCTAGGGCTCATTTTATATATCGCTCGAATAGCCCTCTTCTGCAGAACAAAGATAGTGTTAGTCTCTGAATTGGCAGCACTGCCCCATAATAAAATGCCATACGACATAATGCTATGAAAATAACTAAAATATACTAACCGAGCTGTATCGACGTCAGTTAATTGACGGATCTTGCTCACTGCAAAAGCTGCAGAACTCAGTTTATTCGAGAGATTAGATATGTGAGGACCCCACTGAAGCTTAGAGTCTAGTGTTATACCAAGAAAGACTGTACTTTCAACTATTTCCAATTCCTCACCTTTCACAAATATACTAGCCTGTTGATGTTTTACGTTACTTGTAACAAATTTAATACATTTAGTTTTTTTCTCATTCAACATTAAGTTATTCATATTAAACCAGTTTACTACTTTCGAAATAGCATTGTTTACATCATTCCAAGCTTGTTGCTGTCGTTTGACTTTAAAAATAAGTGAGGTGTCGTCAGCAAACAATACTATGTCATGGTGGGTCTCTATGAGATGTGGCAAGTCATTTATGTAGATAAGGAAAAGGAAAGGCCCCAATATAGATCCCTGTGGTACACCCGTGGAGACCAATGACCCCGGTGATCGCTGTCCATTCACATCAACCCTTTGTATTCTACCGCGTAAATAAGATTCCAGTAAATTTAACGCTGATCCTTTAACTCCATAATGGTCTAGCTTCCTGATCAATGTTTCATGACAAACGCAGTCGAAGGCCTTGGACAAATCACAGAAGATACCTAAAGCATCTCGTGATTCCTCCCAGGCATCAAATATTTGTTTAATTAATTCGACACCAGCGTCGGATGTTGAGCGCCCCCGAGTAAAACCAAATTGCTTGTTATGCATTAAATTGTTTACGTTAAAGTGCTTAGTTAATTGCGATAAAACTATTTTTTCAAAGATTTTGCTGAACGTTGGTAGCACAGATATAGGTCTAAAATTAGTGGGGTCAGAAGTGCTACCGGATTTGAATAAAGGAGTTACTTTACTATGTTTCATAAGATCAGGAAACTCACCACAATCAACACATTGATTAAATATTACTACCAATTCAGGTGCTACGATTTCAATAAGGGATTTGACGACATGAACAGAGACTCCCCAGAGGTCAGAAGTTTTTTTGACATTGATGGATTTAAATGCCTTTATTACATCTGAGATTTGAATATGTTCAAAATTAAAGTCGTTACTACACATAGGGACGTTATCTCTTAATAATATAGTGGCAGCCGAGGGTGATGAATTTAAATCCTTAGTTATGGAGACTGGTATATCGGTGAAAAAGTGCTCAAATTCTGTTGCTACTTCTAAACTTGACTCTATAATTTTGCCATTAATTTTTAATTTAGGATCTTGGAATCTGTGCTTTGATCGACCAGTCTCCGCATTAATCACTTTCCAGGTTGATTTAATGATGTCGGAACTATTTTTAATTTTTTGGGACAAATAATCGCGCTTAGCTTTATTACAATCAATCTTAAATTTCTTAGAATATTGTTTGACGTGTTCTTTAAATTCATCACTCGTATTAAACCGCCGTTCCTCATACAATGCATACAGTGCTCGTCTACGTTCATACAAGTCCGCAGTTGCCCACTCACTAAAAGCAGATGCACCACCAACCACAATATTTTTGGAAGTGAATATTTTGTTGTAATGTTTCATAAAAATGTGAAAGAATGAATTATACATGTCATTAGAGTTAATGTTGGAAGACAGAGTAGGTAGCGTCTGCAATAAACTTTCTTTCATTCGTTCAACACGGCTTGTGGTTACTGGCACAAAAGTAATTTGTTTTCTAATGTTATTTTTCCTGATGGTCTCAAACGTTATTAATTGACCTAAATGATCTGACTCTAAATTACTGATTACTTTTTTATTAACAGGAAACATATCAGTAAAAATGTTATCAATACAAGTCGCACTAGTTGCACTGATACGAGTAGGCTCCATAAAAATGTGGTGGAGTTTAGAAGACTTAAATAGATTCAACAATCTTGTACTTGTTGTTGAATTTTCTAAAAGGTTTACATTAAAGTCGCCGCATATAAGTAACTTCTTACCGCAAACTGATATTTTATGAAGCACAGATTCCATTACACTTTCAAATTGCTCAAAATTACTTAAAGGCGGCCTGTACACACATACAACAATAAATTTATCTAATTCAATAGCACTCAATTCTATAGTCCGTTCAACAGACAGAGAAACAATGTCCTTACGTTCCTTAAATTTTAATTGTTTATTTAAAATAATTAATGACCCACCATGTATGGAACTAAGTCTGTTAAACGAACTAGCCACCTGGTGATTATTAAACTGAGGCACCACTTCATTACTTTTTAACCAATGTTCAGTTATACATAGAATATCAATATTAAATTCATTTAAAAAAAGTTCAATCTGCAAATCTTTTCCTCTAATACACTGAATATTTTGATGAACCAGGTGGATGAGTTTTCTATTATTATTACAATTTTCAATTAATTTATTAGACACTAATTTGCCAGAGATATGGCACTCTTTTGTCTTATCATTTAATTTAAATTATTGGTTAAAATTGGAACCAATTCCGAGTTCATAATTGATTGCTCAATAGGAGCACAGTTATTTGCCAAATTTTTGGCAGATATATCAAAACAATAGGATAGCGACAGAGCTATTTGTCTCTTACAATAATTAGAAAGGTAAAACTTACCTTTAGTCATAGAAATAATAGGAAAATAATACTTATTCTTATTAACATAATTGTTAATGTCAATTAGCCTAAACTTATTACTATAATTATATGTACACAGCTTGTACATGGTCAGATTTAAATTATAATATATCTAGTATCATTTTCTGTCTTTGACATTTCATTACAGTATGGAAATGTAAACATGATAATCTCTTTAACTTTAAGAGTATTTAATTCTTCAAAGAATTTCATTAGACTATTTTTGTTCAAAACTCCTCGGCTCCCTACAAGACTGAGCAGGGTACTTTGTAAATTTAAATTACTGTCATCTAAAATTTGACGCAAAATATCATTCAGAGAAGCTGAAGGCAAACAATTGTTGAAAATGCGGGGTCCCTTTAAATACTTGTTCAAAAATGAGCCCATGTTTCTTCCAAATTCATCACAATACATAACTACATTATGTTCATTATGTTCAGATATATGTAATTGTGTATTGTAGATAGAATTATTACTACTTACATCTAATGGTAAACTGGTACACAGATCAGGTTTAATTAAACTCATTGACAAGCGACCACTCTGTTGTTTACACAAACATGACTGGCCGAGTGTGAATATCAAATCATTCATTGCCAAAGTATATTCATTTATCACTTTCTTGGAACTATTATTCAAACTTTCTAATGATTTTATTGAATCCTCTAAACTTTCAATTTTTGATTTTAGCAACTGTGTATCAGTTTCATATTGTAATTTACTACTTAATAATAGAGCAGAATATGCATTTAACCTATCCACTAAATTCACATTAATTTTGCAAAATTGCAATTTTTTGAAAAACAAATTATTTTGTTTTGTTAACTTATTATTTCTTTCTATTATTTTCTTAATCTTAATATATTTCTTTACTTTCTTACGACTACACTTCACTATCCTAGGAGTTGGGGAATCAGCTGCAGTAGTAGCAATTGACTTTGGGTCGGGCTCGACCAGTTCTTCGAACAGACTGTGTGTGTGGGCCGCTGAGATATTGTTCTGGGCCTCTTGTAGCACGTTGATTTGTTCATGGGCGTCATGCAGAGCTCTCTTCAATGAGCTGATATCATTCAAGGCTTGCTCATATGTAGCCGAGCACTCAGTAAACTTGTCCACTGTCTCTTGTAGCTGTACCCGCTGTGAGTTTACATCATTATATGCTATTTCTAGAGTACATAGCTCTTTCTTAAACTTATCTTTACTATCAAGGGCTGACAACAATTCCCTCTCACACTCTTCCCTTTCATTGAGCAATTGAGTATTCAACTCCTTGCAAGTTTTCAATTCAATCAAGGTAAGCTGGAGCTTGTCTAAAGTTTCCTGCTGGCGAGCTGCAGCGGCTGTGGCTCTGCGAGTCAGCATTATTAATATTTATTAGGAAAAAACAACTTGAAAGGAAAAACAAGACAAGGAATCGCCTACTCAAGCCGAGTGATAGCTACTTACAGTATACACATGAAATAATGACGTCTCACTTTGCCTTTATGAATTTGCAATGAAAGTTCTCTTATTTTACTAAATTAAAACGAAATTGGCGTAAATTACCGAGTAAAATAAAGAGATAAGACAAAAAACTAACACAAATTTCAAATTTATAACCTGTGACGGTTACAAATTCGAGATAATGCAAGACACTAGCAAACGTCACTAAACCACTTCACTTTTTATATTTACATTAAATATACGACTTAAACTATTAAATTCACACTTAAAGGGCTTAATTTAACATTAATTATGATTAAATATGTAATAATTATAAGGGACCCGGCAAAATCAGCTGTTCATTCTTTGACAGCTCAGAGGCGTTTCCTACATTTCCGCTACTAATATTTCAGGGTTTGTATGGAACATAAGATTTTTTTTTCTCGAATCGGATGTCGGTCCCATAGTAAAACTCCCTCAATATGACCTTAGAATTAACTCCCTAAAAAAAACTTGTATATTTAATTTACTATTCGTCTCTGTTATAGTATTATTTGTTCCCCAGGTAACGCGTGGAAGCTTCAAGGGGACCTGAAGCAAGGCGTGTACACCTGCATGTACACTCGTGGCGGGTACCTCTGCGCTGGGACCTCTAGCGGGACCATTTGTGTGTGGGACCTGCGCTTTCAGCTGCCCATCACGTCTATTCGACATCCTAATTGTAAGTGAATTTATTTATTTATTATCCAAAACAGTTACACAGCATTACATTTATAAGTCCAATTATATCTACAATATATAAAAAAACATAAAAAATAAGATAAAGATACACAAATCAAAAAACATTAATTAGATTTAGGCGAATTGTAACAAGGTGTAACAAGGAAATCGAAAGGGTACCTCTGCTCTGGGACATCTAGCGACATGATTTATGTG
>JALPQI010002827.1:0-77373 GCA_025490895.1 Thaumatotibia leucotreta | reverse complement strand
GTTTAACTAATCGCTCAGTAATTCAAGTAATTCATTATAAATCGGTGGTCCATCAATAGTATATTAGAAACTATGATTGCGTGATTCATTACGATGATTACAAACGGTATAACGTAACGTGTGCGTTATGGAGTTGAGACTCTTATAAAGTGATCCAGATTTAATATTGGCAACAAATTGATTGTGGTTCAAGAAACTTTTTCTGAAACGTTTAAGTCTATATTACCCTGCTGTCAATTAAAGCTATCTACATCAGATAACGGTACACATAAATTCACAGAAATTATTAAAATGCTAAATTGATTATTCTGCATTGGAATTGACCGCATTTAACACTAACGTTGTAGTTAATAGGATCCGCAATACATTCCTTTGATAATGTGATGCAGTACAGTTACTGTTGATTGTTGAAGGTATGGTCGTGGCGGTTTATAGTGTGTTCTTATGAGTCATCTAGTTTGTTAGGCGACCACGAGTTTCATGGTAGAACTGCGGTCTTTATTCGAGGTTCGCGCGAGATCCTTGAAAAGGGTGATTCGCACAACTTTAACTCGCGAAGTAGAATGCTTGCCCGGATCTATTCGGACAAGACATCTAATTAGCATCCGATCAGAAATCTGTATCTTTGTTTGCTAACATTTGTAGTTAAAGACCCCAATTATATATTTATAACCAAACTTTTATACCATATGGGCGAGACTATAAAGTGTGAAGCTTAACGATTTTACAGACTATTGACTAGGTTGTCTCATGCCTTCGGGCTGGGCTTGCTACCATGGAGCTTGAATAATACTGAGCATTGATGTGCAATTCTCAGTAGTATGGTCATACTTGGTCCGTTCTTGCGTAATACGGTTCCTGAATAGAAAGTCGTCGATGGGGTCGGGCATTACATTCCTTTGATAATGTGATTCAGGCTACTGATGATTGTTGAAGGTGTGATTATGCCCGGTTTATGGGGGTATTCTTACATGTCATCTAATTTGATAGGAGACTACGAGTTTCATGGTAGGACTGCGGTCTTTATTCGAGGTTTGCGCGAGATCCTTGAAAAGGGTGATTCGCACATTCTACACCGCGAAGTAGAATGCTTGCCCGGATCTATTCGGACAAGACATCTAATTAGCATCCGATCAGAAATCTGTATCTTTGTTTGCTAACATTTGTAGTTAAAGACCCCAATTATATATTTACAACCAAATTTTTATACTATATGGGCGAGATTGCAAGTGCGAAGCTTAACGATATTACAGACTATTGACTAAGTTGTCTCATGCCTTCGGGCTGGGCTTGCTACCATGGAGCTTGAATAATACTGTGCATTGATGTGCAATTCACAGTACTGTGGTCGAATGGGGTTCTGTTATAGGAAATGCGGATTCTGAATAAGACAGCTTGTCTCATAACATTATGGGAATCTTTAAATCATACGACATACATACTAGAATATTATATCACGTTAATTATAATTGTAAAACATACTACCTACAAATATATTATATACATACATATGAATATCTTGAGAGGGATATTGTCACATTCTTATTCTTAGTCTCGGAATTTGTATCTTCGGATCTATTCCTAGCGTTTGGATGTTCTTGGTATACTGACATACCTGAGGGTTTTGCATCGGCTTGCAGCTCTAAATACCCAATATGGTTTATATAGAATCGGTCCACGCTGAGGCTCTCGTCCAGACATTGCCCTTGATATGTATGGGTTTATTAACACTGTATAAAACATAAGCGTCATCTATTTAATAAGTTAGTTTTAGCGGTTTAATAGTATATATTTTCAAATGTGATATCACGTTTATTATAATTGTAAACCATACTACCTACAAATATATTATATACATACATATGAACATCTTGAGAGGGATATTGTCACATTCTTATTCTTAGTCTCGGAATTTGTATCTTCGGATCTATTCCTAGCGTTTGGATGTTCTTGGTATACTGACATACCTGAGGGTTTTGCATCGGTTTGCAGCTCTAAATACCCGATATGGTTTATATAGAATCTGTCCACGCTGAGGCTATCGTTCAGACATTGCCCTTAAGATGTATGTGTTTATAATAACGGTTTAGTATTAAGATTGTGTAGAATATTCAAATGGCTTTGATAATATTGTGTTTGTTGGAATATATTTCGGACATGGATTTTGTAACCTTTCTCATACCTCAGAGGATTTGGGTTATTACTTATCATAATGTTGTCCAATTTACCACTAGATGATCATGCTATTATCAATATTTTATTATATTAATTTCTATTTTTGTGTGTGTGTGCAGGTTAACCTTTGGCGTCAGGTTTTTGTACCGTCATGTTTTCCTGACTTAGGTATTTGGCCCTAGCAATCATGACGGTGTATCTCATGAAGTCTTAACCAGACCAAATGAGATACAGAGCTTGTAGAGTCCTTAGATTTAATTGTAAAACTAATAAGAAATTTTAATTTAATAAATATTTTCTTTTTTATCTCTATACCTTGTTTATTTTATACTTTTCCCTAAACTTTAGATTTCCCTATTACAGAGCTTTATTGGAGCTTCATAGGTTTCACATTTTCAGTAATGAAGCTTTTAGACCATGTAGGATGTTACAAGTTTAACTCATGTTATAAATGGAGTGAAAATGTAGTTAAGCATAGGTACCTAAAATTGCCAGTATGTTTAAGGCTGCAAATATGAAAATACAAGACTTGGCAGCACTGTGTTTAAATTGTACCATATTAAACATTTATTATTTGAATGGTGTATTTATTTATTTCATTGCATTAGTTTGAGAAATGCACTATACATGCCTTGCCGTGAAAGGGGCTTGCAGGCTTCGTAACTAGCTGGCCTTCCATAATACTCAGCCTGCAACCCCCTATTTCCCGGCGGCTGCAGTAATGTACTATTATTTTGTATGCACCTTTATACCATGCATTAACTGACATTTACGTATGTTGAATTTAAACAAAATTTCCAATTTGTTTTTGGGTCGGGCTCGTAATACTAACTTTCCCGTAATGTAAACTTTCTCTAAAAGTACACTTTCTTCAAAATGTACCCTCCCATAACATATACGTTCCCGGTAAGGGCACTTTCCCAGTATGTGCATGTTCCCAAAAAGTACACTTTTCGAAAACGCACACTCTTACAAAGTGTACACTTACCCGATTGTGGCTTTTTCTCTAAAAGTGCACTATTTCTGTATTCCATTTTAACCATAAAGTTCAACCGAGATCATGATAAGTTTTTTTTTACATTTGCATTTAACAGAAATCAGTAACAACACGACACAGTGGTGTATACCAATACATACTTTTCTTAATCTGAGATTACTGGCCACTCTTTTTTCAAGTACCTACTTCCTTATTCAGCTTGTCATTATATGAATGAATTGCGTTGTGAATGTTGATTTCTGTATCACAATTATCAAAGTAAACTGTAATGTAAAAATGAAATTTGCCTTTAAAGACAATTAAAAAGGTAAAATTCCATATTCAAAGATGGTTATCAATACAACAGACGTAAAATAAACGAGTCGGAAACATCGCTATAGCAGTGCAAAAACCGCAACTACTGTTTTGCAAATTTGACATTGGACAATACGTAAACTCGTATTATAAAAGAAAATCATTCACATGCTTGTATACCAGATCCGGAGAGAATCAAACCATATACCTATAGTTGTTAACATAGATGTTAACATAACGAAGTATGTCAAGATCTCTCCTCTGTGCAAAAAAATGTGGAAAATCAAACTCAGGAAATAGTAAATAATGGGACTGCTGCCAAACACATGCCTACTTTTTCTGAAATAAAATGTTCACTGTACAGAAACCGAAAAAAAAAGCTTACAAACAGATAAAATTCATATTCATATTCATTTATTCATAAAGATAATTACACGTCAAATTACATATTTGTTTACACGTGGATGTAAATTACATTATTAGATTATTACACTATAAATACAAATGTCAACATTATAAATTCCAATTAAAAGGCACAAATATACACATTAAATTATTAATATAAGGTGAAGCACTAAAAAAGAAACTTCACAATAAATCAATTACATGAACTAGGTAATTAATTTTATAATAAAATTTAAATAATTATTGTGTGTGGATCAACGACATCTTATTGCTAAATTCGTCGATGGAGTAACATGCCATATCCAATAATAAACTTTTTCTCAAACATGCAATGAAATGTTGTAGTTACGTGCTTAAAAAGTGGCCGGGAAGTACCTCGTTGCCGGCCTAGGCCGGCAAGTGCCTCTTTTTTAATTTTCATTTGGCATAGGGTTGTGACCTGGCATCTTGGCTTTTAGCCAATAATTATCTGTAAGTAATATTAGTATAAAAAACATGATTGGCAAATTTTTGCAGTTATAATTAGGTATTTAAATTATATCATTTAAAATAAATGTACAATAACTACTCAAAATAATATTTAAAAAGCAGTATTATACGGCGCGATCCGTCGGCCCCGATAACTGCATGCGATTAATTGGACCCAACCGACCGCGTCGTCTAATACCGCTTTTTTAAATTAAAAATTTGCAACTTTAAACAGGTCAATCTTAAAAAAAAAATGAGGTGTCGGTGTCGTATTTGACTTTTGTTGTGTTTCAAAGACTTAGTTATGCATTTTTTTGTTTCATTTCACTGTGACAGCATAAGATCAGCATAAGATCCTGACATTACCTAGTGTGTACATATGTGTTTGACTTTTGTTGTGTTTCAAAGACTTAGTTATACATTTTTTTGTTTCATTTCATTGCATGTTTGAGAAAAGCATTATACATACCTCGGCCATGAAGTGACGGGTTGAACCAGTCACTTCCCGGCCTCGGTAGTAATGTACTATTAAGCCGTTTGGCGAATGCAGTGACTCGAGATATTTTTTATGTTATCAGGCAACGTGTTATAAAGTTTAACTCCCAAAACACCAACAGATTTTTTGGCTTTGGCGGTGGCACATGCAGGGGCCAGGAGGAGTCCACCACCATGCGTGCTTCTGCCCGACTGCTGCTCCCGGGTTTTATACGAGCTGAGGTTGCTTCTTACATACCTACACGCTTCCAATATGTACACACTAGGTAATGTCAGGATCTTATGCTGAACAAATAAGGCATGAGCTGGGTGGTCGTAAGGTTTTCCCGCAACTATTCGCATTGCTCGCTTTTGGAGCTTAAACACTCGCTCTCGGTCAGCTGCTGTCGCCCACAGATCGATGCCGTAAGTCAATATCGAGTGAAAGTACCCGTAATATGCTTTATAGATATTAACGTCTGAAAGTGTTGGGGCCAGCCGGGATAATGCAAACGCTGCCGATGATAATTTGCCGCACATTAGGTTAATGATTTTCAAACATGTCAATGACGTCATTGTCCCCGATGTTATTAGCAACAATTTTCTGGTTGCTAACGATGGAGATGCAGAGAAAATCTTTATATTTTCTTCTATGGCCTCCAGAGAACTAATAAATGGCTACGGACAAAACCAAGATATTTTGTATTTGTTTGACGGAACATTCAAAAGTGTACCGAAAACTTTTTTTCTCAAACTTGCTACGTAATGGTGATGTTACTTACTTTAAAGTAAACCCGGAAATACTATGTATCCGGTGTCATGTGCTAAGATGATATGTAAAGAGATTTCATGTATTTATTTCAAACCTAGGACTGCAAACAGACTGTCTTTTGTTTGAAACGTAAAATTTGTGACACCAGGTCTTGACATTCAGCCACAGAAAAAAAAATAACCTTAGAACTAATGTCTATACCAGCAGGTAAAAGAATACTTACCTCAAACAGATTAAACGAAAGGTTAGGCGCGAATGTTTTTTTTCATGTTTTATTTCATGGCAATTTTGAGAAAAGCTCTATACAAATCTCGGCGAGAAACAGGGTTACAGGCCGCGTATCACTATCTGGCCTCAGTTCCTTCGGCCAGATATATCTACATGGCCTGTAACCCTTCGTTTCCCGTCCTCTATAGTAATGTAGTACGTAGGTTGCCCTGAAAGTTTCGGGAATCGGAAAAAATACGCATTTTAATGAAATAAAAGTACTTTTATTGTTTTTCAAAGTATTCTCCTTTGCGTTTAATACACTTTTTCATTCTCTGAAACCAGTTTTTAAAACAGTTATTGAAGTCTGAAGTGGGGGTTGACAAAATGGCCATTTTATAAGCGTCGACTGCTTCTTCCGCGGTCTGAAAACGCTGACCACGCAACTGATTCTTTATTTTCGGGAAAGTAAAAAAATCGTTGGGACTTAGGTCGGGGCTGTACGGAGGATGGTCCAGTAATTCGACGTTTTCGCCCTTCAGATAGTCGTCTGTTTTCTGAGCGGTGTGAGGGCTGGCATTATCATGGTGTAGTATAATACGGCGGTTAGGGTTAGTTTTTCGCAGTTCAGCAAAAACAATCGGTAAACAAACGCCTATATACCAATCGGCATTGACAGTTCTTCGATCTTCAAGAGCGATAGCCGCCACGTGACCCGATTTGGAGACAAACGTGGCTACCATTTTTTTGATCGTGCTGCGAGAACGAACAACTTTTGTCGGCTTCGGTTCGTCTTCGTAAACCCAAACTCGAGATTGGTTTTTCGATTCAGGCTCATATGCGTAAATCCATGATTCGTCACCTGACACAATACTAAAAACGGCATTTGAGCTTCCTCCATTAAATCTTTTTAAAGTTTTGCGGCACCAATTGACACGTACCGTTTTCTGGTCGTCAGATAACAAGTGAGGAATCCACCGGGAAAATAACTTCCGCACGCCCAACTATTGTTGTAAAATAACTTGTACCCGACTCATTCCAATGCCTAAAGTCTCCTGAATCTCCCGATATGTAACATGCCTGTCTTCCTTTATCAGTTGGCGAACAACATCGATGTTTTGATCGGTAACGGCCGTTTTCGGTCGACCCTCACGTACGTCATCCGCAAGAGACACACGGCCACGTTGGAATTCCGAATACCACCTGTATATGGTCGTCTTTGAAGGTGCTTCACTACTAAAAGCAATAGTTAATCGGTCTCCACATTGTTGTTGTGTTAATCCACTTTTAAAGTCATAATAAATCATTGCTCTAAAACTTTCGCGGGACAGCTCCATTTTCACCAGCGACTCAACGACTTTAAAAAACAATTGAAAATCGGACATTGTTTTTTTTTTCTAAGTGGCCAGTGTTTTCGAATAATGAGACTATGCTTGTAAGAAAGAGGTATAACAGATGTCAAATATACGTTCCTAAGTATTAAATTCCCGAAATTTTCAGGGCATCCTACGTATATCAGCTGGTGACGGTACATTTGGACTTAAAATCATACGAAAATGTGATAAACATGATCCCAATGATTTATGGCCTTCTGCCTAATAAAAGTGAAAGAACTTATATTCGCTTTTTGCGTTTGATAAGAAAAAATCTGGGTGTTATCATTACCAATTATGAAAAAGCTCTGATGATTAGCATTCGAGTTGTTTTTTCTGATGTAAATTTGACGGGATGCTTTCACATTACAACTCCGCGGTGTGGAAAAAACAATAACACCTGAGGGAATGGATGCCGTCAGATCACTTGCATTACTCCCTCTGCTGCCACCATTTTATTTACCGGAGGCAAGCACAAATATCCTCAATGACATTCCAGATGAAAATCAAATGATAAATGAAAGTTTGAACACAAACGATACTTTCGTTCACAATGGTATCCAAAAATGGATCCAAATATTCTTAGTGTTACAAATAACCGCCACCGTACTACTAATACTAACGCTGTAGAACTATGGCATCACCGTTTGAACAGGAGGGTACCGCGTAGGACAAATATTTTTTTGTTCTTTCATGGTTTGCGAAAAGAAGCTTATTTGTGGGATAGGAGAATCGGTGAAGGCTGACGCGGACTTTTGAAGAAGAATCGAAAGGCTAAAGATATCGATGAAAAGCACAAGAAAATAATTCGAAGACTGGAAAATGGACAATGTTAGTTAAAACGAACTTAATACCGTTATTACTTATTTTACAAAAATGTGATTTTGAGTTTTATTTTTTATCTGTTGCTTAAGGTTATATTCAAAAACTTTTTTTTTAATAACAAGTAATATTAAGTTTGGAGTTTTAATTTGTAGCCTGACCCTTTACATCGATTTCCACATTCAGGGCTCTTTTGGAAGAGTGCACTGTATGAGATTATACAAGGTGCCCATGAGGAAAGGGAAAAATTCTAACAGCAAATTCCTGAGACTAAAGGAAGCAAAAAATGTTAAATGAGTTTTGGTCACACCTGTAAAAAAAAATATTTAGTTTTTTTTTTTGATGTTTTGAATGTAGGACGGTCAAACTTTACATTAAACTCGCAAAGCATGCAGTATAGCTGCATTTTTGGTATGTTGTTTAGACCACCATAGGGCACTATAAAACCACATTTTGCAAGCAAAAAAAAGTTGTGCGTACGTAGCTAGCTACGTAGTACGTGAAAACTGCGAAATTTGCAATAATTTTTTGGTTTCTGATTATTATTAAAAAAACCTTACGTTTTTGACATGATATGTTAAGAAGCGTTTAAAGATTAATCAATTTCCAACAAATTGAGCTAATAAACATTACCGTAGGTCTTATAGTTTCAGAGATTCAAGACTTCCAAAAGTACGCTTTTTTGTAAACTAGCCTTATTTTGAGTTTTGCTAATGTTTTCGGCTTAATATCGCCTCACCTAATTATACTACGAAAAACATGCAATAATGACTTTATAGCGCACTTAATATTCTTTTCATCACACCTGTTCGGTAAGTGCGCCAATCCGGCGCACGCCGCGCGCCGCGCCGAGATTTCTTTTATGAAAATGATGAAATTAAGTCATCCCTGATTTAGACCATTTTAGAGTAGTTTTGTGAAAATATATTGTTTTATTTACTTTTTGCATCACAGGTGTGATGAAAAACATTGTGTGTACCACGGGCGGTACAAGAATTATGATTTACCGCAAATTCTTACTTACCGCCCTAAATACACAATGTACTATTAATTTATGGGTAAAATCATGTCAGCAAACTTTGTGATTGAAAATAAAAACACGAAATTCAAAAGGCAGGAGGCTCGCTATATTAGTTTTTGATACAAATCACAAGGTCGTGTTGCAAAGCTGCAATTTTGGTATATTATATAGATAGACCCTATAGTATAGAGATATACAAAAATGCATATTACAAGAAAAACAAAAAAAGAATTTCGGCATAGGACGTCAAATACGAAATATTATTAAAAAAAGAAAAAAATTTTGGACGTCTTTTGGTTTTTGTCATTTAATTAAAAATCTATTACCTTTTTGAACAAGTTGCTACAAAACTTAGAAAGAATATTAAATTTGAAAGGATTTGAGCTACCTTGCATTACTGTAAGTTATATAGAATTTGAGATACGACACTTAAAAAGGTCCCTTCATTAAGTTAAGAAAAAAATGCCTTTTTTGAAGCCTCGTATACCTTCAGCTATAGGACTTACAGTAATTGTTATCGGCTCAACTTGTTCCAATTTTAATGTAGTTATTATGTACAATAACTTTTTTTCTAAGTGCAAACGGGTAGTTCTATGCGATTATTCAGTCGCAACAATCAAGTCATTACCATTCCCAAATTATTGACGAACTGCGTATAAATAGTGGAGTCATTTTCGATAATCTTGTAGCAGACGCATGTTTGTCTGCTATTCTGGCATAATAGTCTCGTTTGCTTTTATAAAACGGTAAATAAAGTGGTGATGGTAATGAACAAAAAAAACGCGTAACAAAATCGCATAGAAACACCGAAACCTATAAGGTCATTATTGCGTGTTTTTCGTAGCGTAATTAGGTGAGGCGATATTAAGCTGAAAACGTTAGCAAAACACACAATTTTATCTAGTTTACAAAAAAAGTACTTTTTCAAATCTTGAATCTCTGAAACTATAAGACCTAGGGTAAAGCATGTTAGCTCAACTTGTTGGATTAATCTTTAAACGTTTGATAACATGTGATATCAAAAAACGTATGAGTTTCTTAATAAAAATCAGTAACTAAAAAATGACCGTAAATTTCGCAGTTTTTCACGTAATACGCAGCTAGCGCAACTTTTTTTTGCTTGCAAAATGTGGTTTCATCCCTTTACACCCGGCTTGAAACGATCATGAGTGTTGATTTTGAAAAATTACTTCGCCTATATTAAACGCCTTATGCGAACACAACCGATGTCGATTGATCGTGCGGCTATGCTAGAATGAGACAAGAAATACAGAAGTCTCATGCGTATGCGTCGGGACTAGTCAGTCTCGTTGAAGTGGAGTGAGAGATGGCTGTGTTCTTTGAACGAAGGACTCCCTATAGTAAGTAATCAAAAAAAAAATATTGCCATTAAAAATCTTTGTATTTTACTATCGTTTTGCAAAGAGTACTTGGTTGTGCAACATATTTTTATTACACTGCTTTAATTTGAATAAAACACATGTATGCAATTGTTTTTGAATTTTAACTATCACGATCGTGCGATTTCGGTTGCATTGCCTATAATTGAACTCTCACGATCGTGCGATTTTGTGTTTGTCCACGCTTGGCTTACTAACTGGGATGTTTTGCTTATTTTAGGGGCTCCGTTGACCGATAAAATAATAGAAGATCTGCTCGCCGATGGACATCTATCAGAACTTGAAGGCTTAGACGACGATGATTTGGAATGTGTGCCTAACTTCTTCGATAATCTAGACTTGCTCTCGGATGAAGAAATTTCTGATATAAATGAAGTCAAACCACGGTCACGTTCTACTTTAAGATCACCAAGATCCTCTTCTCCGCAGACAGCGACTCCACGGCCAGCGACTCCACGACTGGGGACATCATCACCGCTCCGTATTTCGCCGTTACAACTCGGAGCTGGAAGACGACGAGGTCGAGGTAGGTCGGTATCTATACCAAGAAACATTCGGGTAGG
Source organism: Thaumatotibia leucotreta (assembly GCA_025490895.1). Lineage (NCBI taxonomy): Eukaryota > Metazoa > Arthropoda > Insecta > Lepidoptera > Tortricidae > Thaumatotibia > Thaumatotibia leucotreta. Next base: position 66,402 of record JALPQI010002827.1, on the reverse strand, counting down.
CAGAGGAAGATCTGTCCGTACACGGGGAGCTGTACGCAGTGGAAGATCCGTATCAGCACTAGCAGCTCGACAGACATGGGAGCGAGCTCTGTTTACGGATAAGCCACATAATTACACTTCACTGCCAGTGAAACCAGTCCGCTCTCCAGTTGAGTACTTTCAAGACTACATTAACAATGACTTCGTGGAAGAGATTGCTAGATGTACTAACCTATATTACATGCGACGTACTGGCGTCGAATTAAAAACGTCCGCATCTGAAATCTGCAAGCTCTTTTCGATTTATCTAGTTATGGGTTGTATTCCTTACCCTAGATTGCCTATGTACTGGAGAGCTGGTACTAAATTGTCATTAGTGTGTGACGTTATGACAAGAGACAGATTTTTAGCCGTTCGCAACGCACTTCATGTAGTTGACTCGGATTTTCCTCAGGAGAATGAGAAAAACAATCCACAGTGGAAAGTCCAGCCTATGATTAAAACAGTTAAGGATGCATGTAACAAATTAGAACGTGGTCCTGGCTTTTATTCAATAGATGAACAAATGATACCTTTCACTTTCACAGGCCGTTGTCCATTACTTCAGGTGGTCAAAAACAAACCTCGACCAGTGGGTTTAAAAAACTTCGTGTTGACCACAAAAGCAGGTCTAATGCTTGATTTCGCAATTTACCAAGGTGCAAAAACCATGTTTGAAGACACTCAATTTGGTCTCGGTCCATCTGTAATCCTATATTTGAGCAAGACTATTCCACCTGGCAGTTGTCTGTACCATGATCGGTATTTTACGACAGTTCCGTTGATTGAAGAGATGGAAAAGCTGAACTTGAATAGCACAGGAACAATAATGCAAAACCGTATTCCTGGTCATGCTAGATTACCATTTAGAAAAGACTTCCAAATGGCTCGAGGGGAAGCAGAACAGTTTATCAGCATGCCCACTGCTGTAGTCAAATGGAAAGATAACAAATCTGTTTTAATGGCATCAAACTGTACAGGATCCGATTCATCAACTAACGTTAAAAGATGAGACAAGAACACAAAGAGCTCACGTTTTTATTTCAGCCCCCAAAATAGTTGAACATTACAACAAAAACATGGGCGGAGTTGACGTATTAGACCAACAAATGGAGTACTACAGGACTTATATTAAAACAAACAAATGGACTCTGAAGGTGCTCATCCATTTTTTAGATCTCATCGTCGTGAATTCGTGGAGGCTTTACAATAACGACTGTCAAGGTTGATGATGTGCAAATTGCGGAAACTTTCAAATGTGTAGGAAAATTTCCATCGAAACTTTCGAGAACATTTCAAAACCCGGAAATTTAAAAAGTATTTTAAAACAGATAATAATAAAGACACGTTTCATGGAAATTTATATTTTCAACTAGCAAATACATGCTATAATGTACAATCGTAAAGTTTTATGACTTTCAATCGAGAACATTTTCAATAAATTTCTTAAATTTCCGAAATTTTCATAGATAATTTCTAGGGAAATTTATATGTCCAATTATTGCAGGAGTATTGCGAGAACTTTAAATAAAACAACTTTATGGAGTAATCGTAGAAAGTATGTTTTAAAACCAAAAATAAAAATCGACAGACTTAAACATCAACAAACAGCACATTCTACTTCTTAAAATAAACAAACGAAAAAAAACTATGTTAAGGATCTGGGTTTAAGACTCTGGCGAGCTAGTAAGTAATCGCATTTCAAATTCATTCATTGAGATGTCACTAGAGACGCTTCTGGATGTGTAACTTCCGATGGTTACAGGACTTGTCAAGGAGGAAGAGCTTGTACAATCTTCAGAAACAACTGCAGACTGCCTTTCTTGAATGGTATTGTCAGAAGCTTCCGGATGCTCGAAAGAGCAATCGTTAGTTATAATGTCTTTATTTAATGTTTTCCAATTATGAGCAATAAACGTAATTTTACCAGCTCTTTCGGTTAAAAGTCTATTTCTCTTTTTAGTGTGAATGCCTCCAAATGTCGAAAAAGACCTTTCCACGGCGGCTGACGTTGCAGGGACAGTTAATATTCTTTCAGCAATTTTTCCTAATTTCGTTTCAGGAAACAAGGTATTCCACCATGTAGCAGGCTCCATTTTCTCAGACGATTCGTATAGGAATGACTTGGACCAAATCCCACATTTGTTTTTATAATTTGATAGCTCTTCTAAAATGTCACTGCTTCTGTTAAAGATTTGTCCAGCAAACGTTGTTAGCAATTCACAGCCGTTTATATATTCTTCTTCGGTCAAGATTCGACCTTTGTCATTTGGGTTCAGAATGCATGCAGCAAAATGAACAGGTTTTAGAACAGTTTTCTGTCTTACTTCAAATTTTTCCTTAAGAGCTTCAATAGACAACTGATCCAATATATTACCAATGAAATCTTCTGTAAGGCTTTGGTTGATCTCTTTGACACATGTATATACATTATGTAAGGACCCATAATCTCCTTCTAACTTCGATATCCAGGTCGTAATTGGATTTAAAAAATCCCTCACCCATATAACTCTTTGCCAGTAATCTGCATCTAATATATTTCGTTTTTGCTCTCTTGATAGTTTTTTATCCATATTTTCATTGATGCATAAGTTCTGTAACACGATCTTAGAACTCAAAAATGTTTCTAAACATTGGCTATAACTACCCCATCTTGTTTTTATGGGTAGATGTAGCGAGACTGTTACCTTTTTCTCTTCACAGATTGCTTTAAATGCTGCTTTCAGGATATGTGAGTATTTGACAGCCTTGATTATTCCTATAACATCGCTGAAAAAATCAGCAATTTCTTTCATTTTTAATATATCGGATATGTGTAGGTGCAGAGTATGGGCCATACAGCCATTCCAAAGGATGTGGCTATATCTTTCCTCTAAAAGTTTACCACATTTAACCATATTTGCAGCATTATCAGACACCACTGCAGTAAATTTGTTTGCACCGAGTTTATCTATAATGCATGATATTTTCTCCAATAAATACTCTGCAGTGTGTCTATTTTGCTTCGTTTCGATGAACGTATAGAAAAGTGGTTTTGGTGTATAAATTACCAAATTAATAACGCTATCGTTATTTATATTAGACCACCCGTCTGCAGCTAGGTGTAAACAGCTAGAATTTTAAAAATTTCTTCGACTTCGTTTTTCATTTTCTCGTATTCCAAATCTAATAACGATGTCGCTAATTGTTTCCTCGTCGGTGGAGCATAACCTGGACGTAGTTTATCAAACACTTTTTTCCACAATGGATGCTCTAATGTTGCAAGAGGCATAGCAGTCACATAAACAGCACGGGCGATTAAACTGTTTAAAGATTTCTGAAACAAATTATATTCAAATTAAAGCATACCTACGGAATAGCCAATATACTATACCATAATAGGTATATTCTCGCTAAATAAATAAACAAGAATCACTTCATCATCATCATCATCATCATCCTCAGCCGAACGACGTCCACTGCTGGACATAGGCCTCCCCCAGAGACTACCACAAAGATCGGTCTTGGGCTGTTCGGGTCCAGTGGATACCTGCAGCCCTCACCAGGTCGTCGGTCCACCTTGTAGGGGGCCTTCGCTGCTTCGTCCGGTACGTGGTCGCCACTCGAGAACTCGCCGACCCCACCGGTCATCGGTTCTCCGTGCAATATGACCAGCCCCCTGCCACTTCAACTTCGCAATTCTTTGGGCAATGTCGGTAACTTCACTAAGAATCACTTACCCGGAATTTATTACTGGTGTTCTTTTTTATTGTTCTTGTAGGTCCAGGTTGTGGTGAAGTCGTAAATCCAAAAATTTTTTTAATGTCTATTGGACATTGGGAACATTTCAGCATATGGTCCTTCATCCTTGTCGCATTCCGCCGTTGATATGACGTGTCGCAATATAAGCACACGTATTGTATTTTGTCCGAAACGGACTTTTCTATAAAATAATTATGTATTACTCCTTTAGGTTTCATGTTTAAATTCCGTAAAGGGAATGACAAATAAGTATATGACAAGTTAATTATCATTGTTATCGATGACGGTTATTGAAGTGGCCATCTATGTAGTAACTATAAATAGTTTGCCCTAATGAAATCAACCTCTATTCGTAGTATAATTGAATATAGTAGGACTATTTGCAGTTTTTTGATCTATAATTAATGTAAGATAATGTAAGATTTTCGAAATGAAATATTCCGCGAAATATTTCGGAATAATTTCCGCAGAATTTATTGAAATTTATGAATTTTATCAAGCATCGGCGAAACCTATAATAACCGGTTGTTATCAAAACTTGTATGGTGTAGTATGACTGTACTCGCTACTTACTCTAGTATTTCTGTGCGTGGATACGATTTAATTTTTATAAATTTCCATTATTTCAAGAGCTGGAGAATGTTTCGGAAAATTTCACGAAAATTTCACTTGAGAACATTTCGCAACATAGGAAAGTTTCCATAGGCACATCATTAGTCAAGGTAATGGTTTGCAAAGGAAAGACATCATGTCATTATTAGACTTTAGGCTGGATTTAGCGGATACTTTGTCAAATATTCCCACACGGACACGGCATGAGAGTGTACATTACGACATTGATATACCACCTACCTCCGATCGCCCACGAGATTAAATAATTTATAGACCAGCAATCAAACCCTCAGTGGCTAAAAGATACGACGGGTATGACAACTTGCCTTTTTTCGACAGTATACGAGGGTGGATCAAGAAGTACCCGTGTTTGACGAAAGTCGGCGTTCTTTATGAAATTTAAAACAACGGTCGTGTAGTCATGCCTTTAACAATTAAAAAAAATGAAAACTCACTTGTATCTATGGTTTAGTTTTTATTTGGCGGCAATTTTTGTAAGATGGTTTTTGTTTTTCATACAAAATGGAAAAATAGCAATATCGTTCTGTAATTCGGTTCTTGTTTTTGGATGGAAAAACATGCGATCAAATAAAAGCTAAATTAGATTCTGTTTATGGAGGTCTTTCGCCGTCTATGACAACAGTCAGATATTGGTATAACGAATTTCAACGAGGTCGTACAACTGTTTTTGACGAGGATCGCCCAGGACGTCCTGCAGACGTGGTTTCCGAAGAAATCGTAGAAAAGGCCAAAAACATATTAGTCGCCGATCGACGAACCAAAGTGCGTGAGTTAGCTGAAGCTCTAGGGGTGTCGTACGGTACAACAATAAATATAATACACGACAAACTACACATGAAAAAAGTGTCCGCTCGATGGGTGCCGCGTTTGCTCACGGATGAAAATAAGCGGGTACGGGTATGTATGTCGAAGGAGTGCTTAGACCTGTTTGAGCGAAATTCTCGGGAGTTTTTGCGTGTTGTCGTTACAGTTGATGAAACAGGGATACACTATTACACTCCTGAGACAAAACGACAGTCAAAACAGTGGATTTTTTCTGACGAATCTGCCCCAAAGAAAGCGAAAACAGTTTCCTCAGCCGGAAAAGTTATGGCCACGATATTTTGGGATACTAAGGGAGTAATCCTTATTGATTTTTTACAAAAAGGAAAAACCATAACAGGGCAGTACTACAGTGAGTTGCTGAACCGATTTGATAAAAAAATAAAGGAGACACGGCCCCACCTGGCAAAGAAGAAAGTGTTGTTTCGTCAGGACAACGCACCAGCACATTCTTCCAAAATTGTCGCTGCCAAATTGAAAGAACTACGATACGAATTGCTGCCTCACCCGCCTTTTTCGCCAGATCTGGCTCTCTGTGACTTTTTTCTTTTCCCCAATATGAAAACATGGCTCGGGGGAAAGAAATTCGGGTCGAACGAGGAGGTTATTGCTGAGACAGAAGCTTATTTTGGGGAGTTTGACAAAACCTACTTTTTGGAAGGGTTAAAGAAATGGCCAAAACCTTGGGAAAAGTGTAAAGACCTAGGAGGGGATTACGTTGAAAAATAAAAACAAAAGTTTAAAAAAAAAGTGCGTTTTCATTTCTAACACGGGTACTTTTTAATCTACCCTCGTAAAGGTCCCCATAACCTGTCGCATGGAAGACTGCGGTAGTCGATTAAAAACTAAATGCGAGAAACGTGACGTGTATTTATGCATATCCAGAGATAAAGACTGCTTTAGATTGTATCGTAAGAAACCATAATATGTAATAATATCTGAGCCTGATTACGATCTCATTTAATTAAACTAATTAAGACAGTAACATGTCTATAAGCTAGAAAATAGAGATTTTTTTATTAAAACTAATTATGTTGATTATTTGCCTATGAACATGCTGTAATGTATGCCTTAATTATACTTAAATAAATAAAAGATACTTAATTTCTTTAAAAAAAGTGTTTAATTGATTTAAATTCTTGAGACCCCATTCAAAATGTGACATTTATGCACAAGCAGATCACAACCCTCACAAAGGTGCGAGTTACATATTATTCCCGAGCCACACGAACGTGAGGGTCTGATTGTGGAAGACCAGCTCAGCCAGGATCTTTTTCGTCATTTTTTCTAAACTCTTTATGACCTTATTACATAGTGACGCAATGTAGATCAAAGCTGTTCAAGATTTTTTTCTCTCGGGTATGAAGGGTTATACTGTCCTATGGTGTCTAAACAACATACCAAAAATGCAGCGATACTACTTGATTTGCGAGTTTAGGGTAAAATCATGTACGGTTTGACCGTACTAATGCCTTAATACACAGAAAAAGAATTTTATTAATTAATACCTGGTAATTAAAGATTTTTTTGTTCATCAAGTGTGACAAGGTTAAGACAACATGGTGACGAAATCATTTCCTAAAATGCGTTTATCATAGCGTAACGGTCTAAAACGGTTTTAAGAAAAAAACGAATTTTCTCTCAATATAGACTGAATCCAGAAAACTTCATACGACATTTTTAACTTAAAATTTGGTCAAAAATCCGCTATTGAATTTTTCCCTTTCTTCATAGTATATATACATGTATACCATCTGAGAATGTGGTTTACCTGATAAAGAGTACTGTTTGGGAAAGTGCACCTTCTGAGGTTTTGTACCATCTGAAAATGTGGTTTGTCTAAGAAAGTGTACTATTTGGGAAATGCATTTTTTAAGACAATGCACATTCAGAGAAAGTGCTCCTTCTAAATAAGTTACTAAAAGGAAAAGTACACATTTCGTGAAAGTGAGTATTACGAGCCTGACCCTTGTTTTTTTTTTTACAGCTCCATGATATCCAAATTTGTTTTGCAGCTTGGCTCTACCGACAACGATATGTCTAAATTTATTATTTGAGACAATTGATACCCCACGAAACAATATGGCTGCAAGAGGAAGGCATGATGCCAATAGAGACATGGATATGTAAGGAATATGGTCACCCGAAGCCACCATCTGCGACACCCTCCCGTGGGGCTATAGTTTTTAGTAGTAGTATTTTATCTCAAGATAACATTTTAACTAGGTAGGTACTTATATTTAGATAAAATTATGAGCTTGTAATTTGTTGCCAATAAATTAGAATCACTACAGTAATAAACTAATAACTTACAAAATATGTATATTTAAGAGGTTATAAAGTAGATAAAGAAGAGTAGAACTTGTGTAGAGATATATATGCTCTACTTTCACTACTATGATTTAATAAAGCACACTGGTGAAGACCTCGATACGATGCAGGAAAATTGGATTGCGACTGGTGTTTTCCACGTGACTGCACCAACCAGTCAACATTGGGCTCTAGCTTGCGCGCGGTTGCCCCGCCTGCGCTTGGCACCGCGGGCCTCTCGATATTGGACATTTGCGTCTGACAGCACGATGCTTGCCCGTTTTCCCGCGTTGAGCAGCATAATTGAGTATTTTTATCTTCAAATATAAATATAATACAGGGTGTTTGGTCAGTGGTGTCGGAGCTTTTAAGGGCTTAAACTACAATCAATTTCATCGATAAATTACCATGAATTTTTTTTTGTGCCAACGATAATTAAATGGCGGCAATTTTAAAATGTCAAACAAATGAATACGAGTGCATGATGTATTTCCGGAATTATACGTTTGTTATGGGTCATATCTTTGCAAAAAAAATCTCGTTAGCGAGCTCATTATATAAGCAAACTAATTAAGCTAATCATTCGACCCAACTATTTCAACAACTAGGTCAAAAAAAATTATTAAAAATGAAAAATAGTAACAAATTCACCTTCATTTTTCAATTAATTTAAATTTACATGAAAACTAGGTCGTTAAGATAGGTTTTTGGTGTTGTTATTTGTTAGTACAGGATGTTAGCTAAAAAATAACATCATAATTACAGTTATACCTTAAGTACTTTAGGATTTACAAGTGCTCAAACATGCACCAAAATAGCTACATTTAGCGTTCCTGATGCAAAATCCAGAAACAAATGAATGTCAGCAGTGTGCTCTGCTGCTGTCTAGTGGAATGGCCGCCTTCCATTCATCCAGTGCATGTTTGAGCACTTGTAATTTCTAAAGTACTTAAGGTATAACTGTAATTATATTGTTAAGTGTGACTTCCTAGGGAGTAGTAATTTGCGTCCTCCTAAGCTAAATTACGGTTTACTAATGTTTGGCAAATAATTTTTCCCAAAGCATCACATCGGAAACTATTTTTCCCAAATTTTCATTTGGCAACAAATTCAATTGTCAAAACTACTTATCGCAATTTTATAGTTAGCAAGCCTTTTTATTGGCAAGCGATTGTTTAGCAAAGAATTACTTGGTCATTTTTATTTTCCCAAAATATTTTTTGGCAAATGCATCGTTTGGCGTAACATACTAATCCCAAAATATTGTATGCCATACGATTTATACCGCATATACAATATTACATCGCAACCAATTTTTCGCATAAAGTCATTTCTCCGAAAGATCATATTCCAATTGAATCCTATGAAATCGTTTCATTTCCCAACTAGATGGTTGGAAATTCTATCTTTGGGCTTGGTTTTTAGTTGGAAGTTTTTATAATGCATATTTTCATGTAGTTGATGGTTTAGCTGGCATTTAGTTAACTAAATAATTACCAATGTTTTTGGGTATAGTTTGAGGCGAATTTTATATAGGTATGTTTATGTTTTCTAAAATAAAAGCTCACACGGGGTTTTATATTATGTTGATAAACAATTAAAAGTCGGGTTCTAAACAGTAATTTAGATGAAACTGATGAGGGAACGCAATGCCGAGGGAATAACAAAATAGTCGGTTCTGGCGGCGGCGCTGTATGGTCGCAGTTTCACCGAACACTCCTCCTCGCTTCGCTAGTCGTCGTACCTAACGGTGGCTCTGGGATAGTTTTTTTATGAAAATGAAAATAAAAATATAGTTTTTTATCCGTGGCTATGTGTGCCTTCTCTATTTATTGGTAGGTACTAACCTACCAATAAAAAAAAAGAATTGTGATCATTATGATGGATTTTATTTCCTCACTTCATTCATTATGATACCAATTATTCATGAAATACGTTTTTTGTTCCAGGCAAGTTCAAACCAAGGGCTGTGCAAAAAAGTACACAATTCCTGTATAGACCTACGAACTTTAAAGTATTATTATCATTTGCCAGGCTTTTGCTATAAGTAGAGCTTGCGAAGTATCAAATTTGGGTTTTTTTTTGGATTTTAACTTATAACAAAATAAAACATTTGCTTAATAAGCATTTGTTTAATAAAATCTTGACGAAGTGAAACTTTGCAAAATAATAATTTGACCAAATGAATAAAATGAGAAATGTAACTTTGCTAAAGATTTGTTTGGGAAATGAGACTATTGCGATAAGTTATTTGGGAAGTCATATTTGGGAAACATAATTTGCCAAATGGTAGTACACCCTAAATTACAATAATACCGTATGAAAACATTAGCAACATTAATTAGCGTGACAGATAATATAATGAAAGTTTCACTTTTTCCCACAGTAAATGTATGAAATTAGTGTTCGATGCCGGTGACACGCATATGTGACCGAAAAAACTTTACTCCTATGCCAGTGACACATACGTGATCAAAGTAATCTTATCGTTATGCCACTAGCATAAATGAAGTTCTCACTTCTATGCCAGATACCACTACCTACAGAAATACGAAGTTGTTTTACAGTTATTCTATGGAACTGAAAATAAATACAGTAATATGGTTTGTGAGCTGAAGGATAAGGGTTTCCACTTGCTATATGACATTCCGAGTTTTAAAAATGTAAAGACGGTGCTATGATAACCGGAACAAAATTGTTAATGCTCCAAAATTACGTTTCAGTTAGGTACTCTGAAAGTTGTGAAGTAGTGGTACCACAAAAATTTAAAGATTTTATCCTTGCTGATTACTTACTTAGATGATGACTATACAAGAATTATTGTGTTTTGCTGCGACGACACCAAAGATGATTTGAAAAATGACAGTCATGTATTCGCGGATGGCACGTTTGAATCACGCCCATCATGATTTAAGCAACTTTACACAATACTTGGATTTAACGAAAGCAAAATACGTTTGTACCATTGTTTTTTAGTCTGCTACCAAAGAAGAAAACAAAAACGTATGCAACTCCATTTGATAAAATCGCAAACCGCCGAAGTTTTTAAATCGCAAAAAATAACTTTGGATTATGAAGTAGCGGCAATGATAGTTGTCCAACAAGTTTATCCAAAGATAATAGTAAAAGGATGTCACTATCACTTTAATCGAGGTTTATTCCGTAGAGCTAAGAAATGAACTCTTGGCCGGTTTTTAGCATAGAAAGAACATAAAATCAGGATTCACGAGGTTTTTTAACCGACTTCAAAAAGGAGGAGGTTTACAATTCGTCGAAATCTTTTTTTTTTTTTATGTATGTTCCCCGATTACTCGAAGACGCGTGGACCGATTTGAAATATTCTTTTTTTGTTTGAAAGGGTATACCTTCTAGTTGGTCCCATTATCACCGAATCCAGATCTGATGATGGGATCCTGGAGAAATCGAGGGAACTCTTCAAATGTTGTAGGCACACATGACATTTTTCATTTATTTTCGAAGACTAATCAAGTATTTGCATCTAGTTATGAACATCTTAAGTTGGTGATCTGATGATGGAAGGTACAACTCTTTAGCAATTAGGAGTTGGGGGATAATTCTTTAAGTATAACATATTTCGTGTATTTTGGAAGCTATTTGAGTATTTGCCTTTAGGTGGTCATCCTTTCATGTTGGTGAGCTGATGATGTAAGGTACAACTCCTTGGAGATTAGGAGTTGGGGGATAATTTTTTAAATATAACAAATTTCATATATTTTGGAGGCTATTCGAGTATTTGCCTTTAGGTGGTCATAGTCTCATGTTGGCGAGCTGATGATGAAAGGAATAACTCCTTAACGATTAGGGGTTGGAGGATCATTCTTTGTACCTATATAACAAATGTCATACATTTTCGAGATCTATTCAAGTGTTTGCTTAGTAGTTATGACATGTCGGTTAGCGGTTAGTGATTCTTTAAATAATATTGGCATGCTAAGTCTGTTACCTTTGAAATTGTTTTTGTATTCATATAAGTTCGCCAGTTCAGGTTTTATGGCCTACTACAGTGCAGTACATTCTAATTATAAGTATTTAGAGCAAACTGAATAACGATTTTGTATTTACACTACTAAAAAGCAAAAAATAAAATATTTTAAAAATAAAAATAAAACCGCCTTCAAAGATTCGCCCGAACTAAAAAGTTAAAAATAATTTTGGTTCCTACTTCTTAAGATTTCCTACCCAAACCTTTAAACCTTTTACCCTATTCATTGAAATAAAACATTATGGCTAGGTACCCTACAGATTTCTTAGAAGTCGGTGCCAAGCCAAATATGTTCACTTCGCGAGTACTTATATGTATTTGATAGAGCTTTGTAACTTACTGTCACTCCGGTTATGCTTTCATGAAAATGACTGAGGCAGACCATTCTGTTGATAAAAGCGTAATCGGAGTGACAGTAAGTTACAAAGCACTATCTAATATATACCTATGAACGTATTCGGCTTGGCACCGACTTCTAAGAAATCTGTAGGGTACCTAGCCATAATGTTTTATTTCAATGAATAGGGTAAAAGGTTTAAAGGTTTGGGTAGGAAATCTTAAGAAGTAGGAACCAAAATTATTTTTAACTTTTTAGTTCGGGCGAATCTTTGAAGGCGGTTTTATTTTTATTTTTAAAATATTTTATTATTTAATACATTTCATGCGTCAACTGTCATACTATCTTAAACAGCCTATTAAGGCTTAAGACTATCAAAATAAAAACATGTACTTAGCTTTGTCAGCCTCCGTAGTCTAGTTGGTAGTGACCCTGCTTAAGAAGCTGAGGTTTCGGGTTCGAATCCCGGCGAAGGCATTATAAATACACAAGTATTTGTGACGTTTCGCGGGCAAGGTAACTTATGGCGGTCTTTAGTTTCGGATATAATAAATTAGTTCCAGTGGTATTCAGTCTTTACCGATCATAAAACGCAAAAAACCTACATGCACATATTATGGGGAAGTGGGTCACAGAAACCAAGTTCGCGGCGATGTAAGAAAAGGCGTTTAGAGCAAGCAAATTCGTAAAATCATGTAACTCAGCCATAAGGCACCTTTCGTTACATAAAATTAATTTTAGTTTATAAAGTTGACGTACAGCCGGCATTAAGCTTCAGGCACCCGGTCCGTCGGTCAAGATACAGAGAGGTGTCAAGCAGGGAGACCCGTTATCTCCAAAACTATTCACCAGCACCCTGGAAGAAATTTTCAAGGGCCTAGCAAATTTGTGGGAGGCTAGAGGAATGGTCATGGGTGACAGGAAGTTGTCAAACCTCCGTTTCGCCGATGAAATAGTTCTCTATGCCTCACCTGCCGCGGAACTCCAGCAAATGCTCCAAGACCTGAGCAATGCAAGTCTTCAAATTGGATTCAGATGAACCGTGCCAAGACTCAGGTGACGACCAATAGTACGAAACGTAGGGTTGAGGTAGATCGGCAGAGGGTCACTATGTTGACGAGTATATTTACTTGGGCCAGCTAGTCTCTTTCAGCAACAGGCAAGACAAAGAAGTCGAACGCCGTGTCGAAAACGCTTGGAAGAGCTACGGTCCATGAAAGAGCTAAAGAAGGGTAACCTTCCATTGTCACTTAAGCGAAAACTCGTTGACATGTGTATTCTGCCTGTCCTAACATACGGTGCCCGAACATGGTCGCTCACTGAGACTCAGAAGTCCAAATTGAAGATCTGCCAGCGGGCAATGGAGCGCAGTATTCTAGGTGTCAGGAGGACCGATCGCATTCGAAACACCAAACTGCGCTCAAAAACCCGCATTGCTGACGTTAGTAAGAAAACTGCTAGGCTCAAGTGGGACTGGGCTGGCCACGTCTGCCGCATGCATCCGGATAGGTGGGTTACCGTAGCCACCAAGTAGATGCCGCGAATTAGGCGCGGACGAGGCAGACCCAAACGGAGATGGCGGGACGACCTGGATGCCTTTCTTAACAACTGGCCGGAGGAAGCACACACTCGGGAGTCGTGGAGTTTGAGGGGAGAGGACTTTGCCCAGCAGTGGGACACAAATATAGGCTTAATAAAAATAAAAAAAAGTTAATTACGAAAAAGAACTGATAACTGTTACAAATATTAAAAAATTAACATTAATGAAAAGGTTTCAGAATGTGCATTATAATCATTTATCAATTTTGTACTCACATGTTGTAAGTTTTGTTACCATAAGGTACCTTTTCATAAATGTATGTATCTTTTGTTACATACATTTATGAAAGGGTATCATTGTGAACTTAATTTCACTTAAAGTGACTTAAAAAATTAAGATTAATATTTCACAACAAAGTTCATAGTTATATGTGATGTTAATTAAATAATTACGTTGTTCTATGCGAAAATTTTAAAATAAAACATATTTTTGTTTCTAGCTTTTATTTTTATTTTTATTATCTCTTCAGGAATTGTATTCTACTAGATATATTTAAACAGTTTGACTATTTACTTAAAAAAAAAAGAAAATAAAGCAAAACATGATTTTCTTGAAATAAGTCAGCAGTCATATTAATTGGTCGACATACAAGTTTTGATTTGAAATTAAACTTATGTTATATATTTAGATAGACAGAAGCCCAATAAATCATATTTCGTGGCCCACTATGTAACTTACATCAGCAACAACAGTTTTAGGTAATTAAAATAGTCTGTTTCCTGAAATTGCATATATTGCAAATTTTTTCAAAAATTGTTATCTTCGAAACGATAATTCCTAAAAAAGTGATCTTTTTTGATATTGATAGCCTAACAATTGTAGATTATTAGAATGCCCGTAACTCCATACCGACCACACAGTACCTTTGCCCGCGAAACGTCAAAGGGCATAGCCGGGTTAATATGGCAAAATTGCCCTTAGCGAAAAAAAATATTTCCTTTTACTGGATTATTAACCTTTAAATATGTAGTGCTTTCACCGAAAATAAAGTCTCAAATCCTTCAGGTTAAGAAAAAAAACGCATAAAAAGAAATAACATTTTTATTTTTTTTTGGCCAAAGTACTTATCCGATTTCTTTGTAATTTGGATATGTTGTAAGCAACATTAAGATCTCTTTTTAGACAAAATTAAATAATTATTTTTAGAAAAAAAAAAACAAAAAAAATTGAGATGTAATACGTAGAAGTTAAATCTTGTTTGAAATAATGTATGGGATGTCACAAATTCGAATTTTTCAGATCGTTAATCCCGATTTTAAAAATTGAAAAAAATATATGTTAAAGATTATTAAATTCTACATAAAATATAAGAATTTGGTAATTGTCGCAATCTCGTACCTATTTTTTTTTTTTGTAAAATTGTTATCTCATTTTTTTTTGTTTTTTTTTTTCTAAAAATAAATATTTTATTTTTCTATAAAGAGATCTTAATGTTGCTTACAACATATCCAAATTACAAAGAAATCGAATAAGTACTTTGGCCAAAAAAAAAATATATGTTATTTCTTTTTATGCGTTTTTTTCTTAACCTGAAGGATTTGAGACTTTATTTTCGGTGAAAGCACTACATATTTAAAGGTTAATAATCCAGTAAAAGGAAATATTTTTTTTCGCTAAGGGCAGTTTTGCCATATTAACCCGGCTATGCCCTTTATTTATTACAAATATTTTTCCTTTGTCGTGGCTGTCTATGTATTTAAATATCTACACAATAATTAGAAAGTATAAACTCACTTTAAACGAACAAAAGAGTAACTTCTGCAAAAGTCCCATTAGCCTCCTTGGATATAGGTACAGTCAATGACATTGTGACTGATAATTTGATGAAGATAGAATCGAATCTTTAATAAAACTGCCGTTACCGCAGAGCTCTTTCGAACTAAAGCGAACTCTTGGAATATTTGCTCATGACATAAATGACTAAATCGGTTCATAACTTTTCGGAAAAGATCCAAACGCTACTTAATAACAACAACTTTCCTCTAAATGATAACGCGAGCGTAGCTTTGAACTTTTCGGACATTAAGAAGGCTGCTTTAGTTGGCATTGACGATAAAGAAATATTCACTGTAGAGACTGATGTTTCTGACATCGCCTCAACGCTGTCTCAAAAAGGTCGTGCAGTTGCTTTCTTCTCAAAAACTTTAGATAGTGAACGCAAATACACTTCCGTCAACAGTGTTTTCGAAAATGGTGTCACTACCTTCAGATTTGATAACCGATCAGCAGACATCGTACGATATCCAGCATTTTTGGTGCAGTGTAGTTCAATTAAGGGATGTGAAGTAGGTTTTTCGAAAGGAGATACCTAGCGAGTAAAGGTTTATCTTTGTGTTACAACTTTTTATGACAGCTAAAAAATTACCCCTGGATTCAACTACATTTCACCAAAAACCCTAGAAGTTTAGTTAAAGGAATCCAAGGGTCAGTTTAAGTTGAAACGAGTAATAACACGTTTAAGACAATAACGAACCTTAACTCACTATCTCCTTATAAATAACTTACACCATATCCCTTAGTTGACCAAAAATGCTGGAAATCGTACAATCTCTGCCGATTAGCAATCCGTAAGTTATATTTTTGACCAAAACCATACGAACAAAATTAAAATTAATTAAATTGAAAGATGGAAAACTAGAACTGTCCTGTTACAAATACGACATTATACAGACCAGATGCAGCTTCAGAGAATTCAGCCGCGGATGTTCTTTAAAGGGTCTGTGCATTCACGGGCAACGGCAAATTATATGAACTACATGATGCTCTTTTTCACCTTTTCAAAGAAGACTGCATCATTGAATCAGACTTCAGACTAAAAAAATATTCCGTACTAATAACTTAAATGATGTCTAAGAAATGACTGCTTCATGCCGCGTGTATGCCTAAATAAAATCACATTGCGCTAAGGCAAAAGGCACTTGGTTAAAGCTCTATCAGCCTTTGAGAGTTTGAATATTGATTTTAAGGGACCATTGCCGTCAAATATAAGTAACAAATATAGTCGTACAATAATCGCGAATACTTCGTTATCCTCTCGCATATCCTTGTCCTGAAACTTCATCGGCAACAGTTATAAAGTGCCTGAAAGAGTTGTTCTTTGAATAAGGGCTACCTCTATATCACAAAATATAACAGAAGGCAATCAACATAGAAATGCGCTCGCGCGAACGCACACACAGGCACCGCTCACGGACAAAATAAACCCGAAAGCTTCAAGAGACTTAGAAAAAGGAATAAAACTTTGCCTGGCATCACCAACAGAAGCAACTGCAGTTATGAAAAAAAAATTTCGACTGCAAAGCCACATACGAGAAGAAGCCTTAGGTTTCATGATCGACAGGAAAATGAGTGTAGAGACCTACAACCTATTGAGACAGGATTTGAAAAGTCGAGGTTGTTCCGCTTACCCACCCTATTATGTAATACTAGTTAAATAGTTATTTGTTATACAAGGGTGCAAAGCTGTACTTTATCCGCGAGTATAAAATTGAAACGCAATCAAACGAAAGGAGTCTATAGTTGAAAGGAAGTCTAAAGTTGTTCTAATTTTGAGCGTAGCGAGTGTTTTAACATACGAGAAGTAAAATACATTGCACCCGTGTGTAACACAAAACTTTTCCCTTCACTATATCGAGGAAACTCAAAAAGGGTAGTTATTTGTTCACATTACACTAATCATCAGGTTAATGATATAATAATGTTCGAAATGCATCATATATTTAATGCAATACTTTGCCGTAGTAAACTTAGCACGAACAAGTAAACGCAGCACGATTTTAACACATTCCTGTAGTTGCACACCAATGCCAATGCATTAAATCATTTTTACTATTTGTATGCGTGTCCGAGTAGCTGGAGAGCCAGTGAACCCTAGGAGTAACGGTCTCCCTGTAAGGTTAGAAATTTGTATACTCACGATTTATGTCATTCTAAGAGCTATAGCCATGACCTGGCAGGCGTCAGCCCTGCACGTCATCAGCCCCTTTATTTTTTGAACTGTTAAGTAAATTGGGTTTCAAAACTTGTTTCTGTAAGTTTGAAAATTTAATAGGATAATAGTTATTTTATGTGGCTGGCGCATAATAAGAGGCATTAAACATGAGTGTGGTTTTATGAAACGAGCCGTAGGCGAGTTTCATAATAAGATCACACGAGTGTTTAATGCCTAATTATGTACAGTCACATACATAACTTTATCTACATCCATATCATTAGTTTAGAATGACAATTTACCTTTATTTTCATTGATATCCACTAAGTAATTACCTCTAAATATAAAAATTCAAATCAGTTGAAATCACTCAATTTGAGTAAGAATATCCTACAATAAATATTTATTGAAAAAAAAAACAACAAAAAGAAGTTGACTTCATAATGTTAAAATCAATATCATGACGACGATACTTTAATGTCAACATGCATGCACTGTACTCTGCCTGTACTTTAATGTTAACATTATGATACAGCCACAGACACCGGTCTCTTAATATAGGTCATTACATTACCGCTTCTGAATACATAACAGGGAAATTATGATATTCCTGTAGATAAAGTTTATTTATTGTACATCTTAAAAAAAATTGACAGGCGATTACAATAAGCAGAAGTATATGGCAGATCAATTAGAAAACGCACAGTTGATGAGGTAAAATAAACTTCATCCTGTATACTCGAAATTTTAATATGTTTTCAAATAAACATCTCAGAGTAAGTATGTCCAATGCCAGGCGGTTTTGAACAGCATAAGACCTTGCCAGGCGAGGTAAGAGCTTGCCGGAGAGGTAATACAGTTAAGTAAATTGGGTTTCAAAACCTGTTTCTGTAAGTTTGAAAATTTAATAGGATGTAGTTTTTTTATAGGACATCTTAAAAAAAAAATACAGGCGATTACAATAAGCAGAAGTATATGGCAGATCAATTAGAAAACGCACAATTGATGAGGTAAAATAAACTTCATCCTGTATACTCGAAATTTTTATATGTCTTCAAATAAACATCTCAGAGTAAGTATGTCCAATGCCAGGCGGTTTTGAACAGCATAAGACCTTGCCAGGCGAGGTAAGAGCTTGCCGGAGAGGTAATACAGTTAAGTAAATTGGGTTTCAAAACCTGTTTCTGTAAGTTTGAAAATTTAATAGGATGTAGTTTTTTTATAGGACATCTTAAAAAAAAATACAGGCGATTACAATAAGCAGATGTATATGACAGATCAATTAGAAAACGCACAATTGATGAGGTACGAGGGGTGATTCAAAAGTAATGATAATCGGTATTAAATAATAGCTATATGAGTATTGTACCACTTTTATTATAAAATTTGGTCTTTTTTAAGGTTCCCCGCGTATTTTATTTTATCATATTTATTTATTTTGCTTTCTATTGGAAACAAAAACTTTTCAGTGTCGAAATATGGAGTTTTACCATGTCACTTAATTTTATCTCTAATGCTTGGATTTTGTAGAGCATTATTTTGAGAATCAATAATTAAAATTTGATAGACCATGTTTTGGTCTTCAATTTACAACAAATGATTGTTTGCTGTAATTACCCAAGTTTTTACAGCAGCCTCTGCAATTTGAGGTTCCTTACCAGCCCAAAGTCATCCAGAAGCTCCGGTACATAAAATATTTTTTTTCTCGATTTTTTTTCTTACAAATGAACTTAACTACCCTGAAACAATGTTTGTATGCTCATCTACAATAGTTATGCATATTTATAAAAATCTACGAATCCAGATTTTTGTACAAATCTCTGAAGATTGTGAACATTACCCAAAATGTACTTAAAAGTTTTTAGGATAACCAAATTGTTAAAAATATTACTGTACAAATGTGTAATACATATCTGGGTGGTTAAAAATGAACCCAGTTTTCATTTTCCGTAAAAATATTTCCAGGGCCATCTTCAGAATCGAAGCTATAAGTTATTAATAATGTACTCAAACTTACATTAATTTTACCGATGTTTTAAAGTACTCGACACTGTCGTCTATTATTAACTGTCACATCAAAACAAATGAATGATGCTATTTTTTTATTTATTAATCTTAATTTTAAAGAGTGTTACTATGTTACCGTAGTTCACAAAATTTAATTATGCTATTGTAACATATCGTTTATCATTATTTTTGAATCGCCCCTCGTAAAATAAACTTCAACCTGTAAACTGTAAATTTTTATATGTCTTCAAATAAACGTCTCAGAGTAAGTATGTCCAATGCCAGGCGGTTTTGAACAGCATAAGACCTTGCCAGGCAAGGTTAGAACTTGCCAGAGAGGTAATACAGTTAAGTAAATTGGGTTTCAAAACTTGTTTCTTAAAGTTTGAAAATTTAATAGGATATAGTTTATATATTGTACATCTTAAAAAAAATGACAGGCGATTACTATAAGCAGAAGTATATGACAGATCACTTAGAAAACGCACAGTTGATGAGGTAAAATAAACTTCACCTGTATACTCGAAATTTTTATATGTCTTCAAATAAACGTCTCAGAGTAAGTATGTACATACAATGCCAGGCAGTTTCGAACAGCATAAGATCTTAACAGTCGAGGGGACAGTTGCTAAGGGCGTGCGAGTGAGAGGTGCAACTGTCCCCTCGCCTGGCAAGGTCTTATGCTGTTCATAACCGCCTGGCATTGGACATACTTACTCTGAGACGTTTATTTGAAGACATATAAAAATTTAGAGTATACAGGGTGAAGTTTATTTTACCTCAACAATTGTGCGTTTTCTAATTGATCTGTCATATACTTCTGCTTATTGTAATCGCCTGTCAATTTTTTAGGGTTCCGTAGCCAAAATGGCAAAAAGGGAACCCTTATAGATTCGTCATGTCCGTCTGTCCGTCTGTCCGTCTGTCACAGCCGATTTACTCGGAAACTATAAATGCCACAGTGATGAAATTTGGTAAGAATATGTATTGTATGGACCGCTACAAAATTATGATACTATATTGTAAAAAAAATAATTGGGGTTGGGGCCCTCCATACATGTAACTGTAGAATAGTTTATTTTTTTTAGATGTATATAAGCGTGTGAGGTATCAATTGAAAGGTCTTTGAAAATGATATGAAGGTTTATATATCACATTAATATTTAAGCGAACCGTTTTCGAGATATCAGCTGTCAAAGTCTGAAAAATGTGTCCCCCCCCCTCTATTTTTTAAACGACGTGGTAAACAATTCTGAAAAAAAAAATATCTTATGCATATTAATAAACTCTATCAATGATTTTTGGTTTGATTAAATTATCTCTTTTAGTTTTTGAGATAGGTTGATTTAACTGTATTTTTTAATGATAATGGTACGGAACCCTACGCGCGCGAGTCCAACTCGCACTTAGCCGGTTTTTTTTAACATGTACAATAAATAAACTTAATCCTATTCAATTTTCAAACTTACAGAAACTGTTTTAAATGTCGAAGACTAGGAAAACATTTTGATAAGAATAAATACCATTTTATTATACACTGTTAACAATTCAAACCATATTCAAACAATATTTTAAAACAATGAAGACATAATAGTGACAACTTACTTTTTCTTCTTTGACATACCTATTATAAAAGTTTAAAGTAAGTATAGAGGTTCTAACACTGCCCCTTACTCGAGTCATGTGAGCATCCAGCATAATGCGAGAGTAGAATAAATTGAACTCCAAAAAAAAAATATTTAAATTAAGCCTAAGCACTTAACAAAGTAATTATGTTTCACCTTGGGTAAAGCCTTTGTAAAGAGGTCTGCCTCCAGCTCAGAAGAAGGTTTGTAAAGCAAACGAATCAACTTCCGATCTATACATTCGCGAATAAAATGATGGTGAACATCTATATGTTTGGTCCTACGAAAACATTCATTTTCAACCATTTTTAAGGTGCTGCGATTATCATTATAAATAGTAATCACATTTGATTCAGATAGCTCTCTAAAGTTTAATTCTTGCAAAATGTTGCGAATGAATTTTGCCTCTTTAACAGAATTGCCAAGAGCATAATATTCAGCTTCGGTACTTGAACAGGCTACATTTTGTTGCTTGTGACTGTACCAGTTAACGATGCAACTACCCAACCTAGTAACAAAACCAGAATACGATTTTCTGTCGTTGGAATCCCCCGCCCAATCTGAGTCGGATGAAATTTCCACGTCATTACTTCCTCTTTTAAAATTGAGTCCGTAGTCAATTGTACCCGATAGATATCGTAAAACTCGCTTTGCTGCATTAAAGTGTGACTCATTATAACATGTGTTATATTGGCTAAGTTTGCTGCAGGCATACGCTATATCAGGACGAGTACAAACGGCGAGATACATTAAACTGCCTATTATTTCCTGATAAGGAAATCTAGTATCAACCTTATCTGCCTTTGGAAGATTAAAATTAACTTCCATTGGAGTTTTTGTGCTACGACATTCATTCATGCCAAATTTCATCAAGAGGTTTTTCACGTATTCAGATTGACTTAATTTCAGTGTGCCTTGCTCACGGTTTCTCTCTACATTCATACCTAAGGCTTGTTTTACAGGTCCCAGTATTTTAATTTTGAAGTTAGCACTGAGCAAACTGTAAAGCAGTTTCTTTTCATTTTCATTAGAACTGAATATAAAGAAATCATCCACATATAAAGCTATTATTACCTTATTTTTAAAGTAAACACATTTCTCAGTCTTGAGTTGTTTGTAGCCATTGCTGACTAAAACTTTGTGAACTTTTTCATTCCAAGCTCTACTAGCCTGTTTGAGTCCATACAAACTCTTTTTAAGTAAACAGACTTTATTCTGCCCCTCAATCACAAAACCGGGTGGTTGCTCCATAAAAATGCGCTCATTGAGATCCCCATTGAGGAATGCTGTATTAACATCAACATGCTCAATATCCATGTCATTTTGAACACCGATTGCCAAAAGTAAACGTAAAGTGCAATGTCTAACGACAGGTGCAAAGGTTTCTTCAAAGTCAACACCGTGTTGTTGGGTAAATCCCTTAGCAACCAAACGTGCTTTGAATTTTTCAAAATTTCCACTGGGATCAACTTTTTCTTTGAAAACCCACTTACATTTTATTACGTTACAATCTTTAGGACGGTCTACGAGTTCCCAAACGTTATGTGACATAAGAGATGTGTATTCTTCCTGCATAGCCTCTAACCAGTCTGCACTTTTATCGGACTTTATGGCTTGAAGGTAAGTTCGAGGTTCACTTCTTCCTAAGAGACCTATTTCAGTGAAGTAGTTCATCTCATAATCTTTAAAACGAGTAGGAAGACAGTGTGTACGTACAGGTCGAGAGTGCTCTGCGATCTCTTGATTGCTGTCTACATTAGATGCAGGCTCTATGTTTTCAGAAACTATAGTGTCATCTGCATGTGAATCAGAAACATTTAATGATTCAGAGGGAATCATTTCATCAACAATATGATTATTAATAGAATCATCACTATTAGAATGATCTACAGCAGCTTCGCCATTATCAGCATCCGGAATAACAGACTCAATAGAAACATTTGGTGTATCATAATCATCAATATCAGATTCAATATTAATGTCTGCTTGAGGATTTGCCTGATTCTGAACGGTCACTTCAATAGTATTAATCATATTATTAGAATAGTTATTTGACGTATTAGTCTTGAGTTCAATACCCCTAACGTTTTCAATAAACTCTACCGAACGAGCTTTAATCATTTTGGTGCCATCAGCAGGATCACCAAGTCTATAACCTTTTGTATGATCACAATATCCTAGCATAATATAGGGTTTTGATTTTGGATCAAGTTTTGTGCGTTGACACTGTGGAGTAAGAGCATATGCTTTACAACCAAATACTTTAAGATGGCTGAGATTAACTTTTGAACCAGTCCAGAGCTCTTCAGGAGTAGTATTTTTGAGAGCAGCTGTTGGACTACGATTCTTTAAATAGCAAGCAGTATTGACTGCTTCAGCCCAATATTTTTGACCTAAGCCAGCGTCTTGCAACATTGATCTTGCTTTATTCATAAGAGTTAAATTCAGACGCTCCGATACGCCATTTTGTTGAGGTGTATACGGAACAGTTGTTTCGTGTATTATACCGCATTGCTTAAAATAATTTTCGAAACTTTTGTTGCAAAATTCAGTGCCATTGTCACTTCTGACACGCTTGATCTTTAGATCGGTTTGGTTTTCTACCACATTTTTGAAATCTATGAATGTTTTCAAAACAGTATTTTGATCCTTACGATCCAAAAAATAAATAAAAGATTTTCGCGTAAAATCATCGGTGAAACTTATAAAATACCGACTACCACTCCAACTGTTAACGGACATCGGTCCACAAATATCAGTGTGGATTAAATCCAACTTTGTCACGCTTCTGTGTGCCTGACCACGAGGAAAAGATTTACTTTTCTGTTTACCTTCAATACAAGGTGGACATGAGTTTAAATCTCCATTTGGAAAGTTAATACCGCAGGCTAATGAATCACGAAGGGCTAACATACCTTTAAAACTTAAGTGTCCTAAGCGGCGATGCCATAGCTCCAACAAATTGGTGCCAGATACAAAAGCTTTACCTCCGGTTAACATATTAGGCTCTTGGTTATTAAATGAAGTTGAATAACATTCCAGTCCTTCATCAATTTTGTAAATTCCACCCACATTAGTAGCTTGTAGCTCACAGGAACCAGCAACGGACACGGACACATTATCCCTCCTGTAAACATTACACTTATTAACGTCAAATATTAAAACGTAACCTTTTGCTGCTATCTTGCTAACCGACAAAAGATTTGCTGCTACTTTTGGAATATACAAAGCATCTTTAATGACTTTAACATTGTTGTCACTTAAAGTTACATGAACATCTCCTACACCTTCACTATATATCTTATCATTGTTAGCTGTAGTGATTTGGGATTTAATATCAGAAGAATAATTACATAGCCAATCCTTCCTATTAGTCATATGACTAGAGCAGCCCGAATCTAGGACCCAACTATCACGATCACAAATGTTGCTCATAAAAGCAGTTTCATTTGAATATAAAGAAGCGGTAATTCCCTTTTTAGATGAAGACGAAGAGGCATCTTGAGGTGAATTAGAAGTTTTCTTTAAATTCTTCTTTAACTTCGGACATCGTGGCTTAATATGTCCTTTGACATGACAGTTGTGACAGATAGGTACAAATTTACTATTTGTCAATAAAATCTTTTCAGATTGTTCTAAATTTGAACTATTCGACTGTTTCTTAAATTCGCTTTGAATTAATTGACATTTGACAAAATCAGACTTCAGCTTAGTATTAGAAGCTTCCATTGCCATAATCAGAGGATCGAATTCAGTTGGCAAGCCAATCAACATGAGTTCTGCCAATTCTTCATCATCGATGCTGCAGCCAATGTCTGTTAATTCTTGAACCACAGACATGATGCTTCCTAAATAATGATCCATACAACTATGATTTTCATACTTTATTTGAGCTAATTTTCTTTTCAAAGAAAGTCTTCTGCTGATACCACAGTTCTCATATGCAGCTTTCAAGTTCTTCCAAGCATCTAAAGCTGTTTTGGCATTCTTAACATGCGGGTAGCATATTGGCTGTATGTTCAAACATATTTTGGCATACGCCTTTTGATCTTTAGATGGATGCTTTGCGGCATCACCCGTACCATCCACAAACTCCCATAATGCATGGTCAATTAACAGTAATTTCATTTGAAATTTCCATGTTCCATAATTATTAATGCCTTCAAGTTTGGCAATTGAATTATGTGAGGTCGTACTTACTATTAAATTATCCAACAAATCGTTAGTAGCCATCTCGTAAAATAATATTTTACTTTAGTATCGTAAAATTACTCACAATAATTCCAGGTAATAAATTAAGTAATATTTACTTAAAATCTTCCATCAAAAATCTTCCCATAATATTTTCCCATAACCTGTTTTAAATGTCGAAGACTAGGAAAACATTTTGATAAGAATAAATACCATTTTATTATACACTGTTAACAATTCAAACCATATTCAAACAATATTTTAAAACAATGAAGACATAATAGTGACAACTTACTTTTTCTTCTTTGACATACCTATTATAAAAGTTTAAAGTAAGTATAGAGGTTCTAACAGAAACAAGTTTTGAAACCCAATTTACTTAACTGTATTACCTCTCTGGCAAGCTCTTACCTCGCCTGGCAAGGTCTTATGCTGTTCAAAATCGCCTGGCATTGGACATACTTACTCTGAGATGTTTATTTGAAGACATATAAAAATTTCGAGTATACAGGATGAAGTTTATTTTACCTCATCAACTGTGAGTTTTCTAATTGATCTGTCATATACTTCTGCTTATTGTAATCGCCTGTCATTTTTTTTTTAAGATGTACAATAAATAAACTTTATCCTATTAAATTTTCAAACTTACAGAAACAAGTTTTGAAACCCAATTTACTTAACAGTTCAAAAAATGAAGGGGCAGATGACGTGCAGGGCTGACGCCTGCCAGGTCATGGCTATTGCTCTTAGAATGACATGAATCGTAAGTATACAAATTTCTAACCTTACAGGGAGACCGTTACTCCCAGGGTTCACTAGCTCTTGGACTAGAGTCGGTGAATAAAGATTAGGTAACCTATAATATTAATTGACAGTGTTGACATTTTCTGGGTTTTGTAATTGCGTCTAGACATTTTATCATCATTCTCTAAAATAAAGATTACTTATAGAATTGTAGGATTCATGGGTTAAAATCATCATATTATATAGTTTTGTTTGTTTCACTAATTCTCAAACAAATTGTATAATTATAATTAATGTGGAACGACTCATTCATGAGCATTTTACGTTTTGTTATCTGTTAAACGAATACTACTACGCGCCATGCTCCAAGGTCATTACTTTGCCTCACATGTGATGTATGTGAATAAGATGCGTTTTTACCCGCTCGTATTAAAGGATAAACGAGGTTTTTTTTCTCAAACTGGCAATGAAATTTATTTATTTATTTATTAAAACAAAAGTTTACATGACATTACAGTAGAACACCAATGCGTCATGAAACTAAAATTATACAATTTAAATATATATATATATATATATATACAATACAAATACAAAATAGAATATAGAAATAAAAAAAAACATATTAATTAGATACAACAGATTAAATGTCGACATTACGTACAGTCGGGTTCAAAATTGCATGGGCAGTTTATGAATGAGTTCTGAACGCCACTGTACATACGTCAAATTGGACCAAGAAGTATCTTGTAGCTGGTTCCATGCTTGAACTTGATATGTAGTCCTAGAACTGCAAAGTAGCGCAAGTAACCAAATTTAAAAAGTAAAATTCCGGATGTAACTTGTGTAGTGACAGAACATCTTGGCATTTAACCGTAAAAAAAAACTAATGTCAATGTCACCGGATAAAAGATTAACTCAAACGGTTTAAAAAATAAATTTATTCTTTTTGACTTATTTGTTTGTGTAAATACTGTGAAAATGTCTTCTGATTTTTTATTTCATTGCAAGTTTGAGAAAAGCACTATACAATTCTCGGCAAGAAACAAGGCTCCAGGCCGTGTATCCCTATCTGTCCTCAGTTCGTTCGTCCAGATAATATCTACTTGACCTGTAACCTGTAACACTTCGTTTCCCATCCTCTATAGTAATGTACTATTGATTCAACTGACGAATGGTATACACGTAGACATAGCATAAAACATAATTTTCGTGAAAACTAAAAGTAATTAATGTTTAATACTATACCTACAATTACAGTATTTTCTGTTCCTGTTACTGACAACAAACGAATGAATTTTTTTACTAAACAATTTATAAAAATAATTGTTTTGTTGTAGCTTGTGTCGATGTCAGCGTCCGCACTATCTCTACTTATACTAGAATCTCGAAATTGATCGAATTGAAGGTGTTGCTTGGCCTTAGAGTATGGTCAAAGGTGTCTAGCCTTATAAAATATTGACCGGTGGTTGCTAAGACCAAGTGGCCGGAGTGGTTTCGGTTTAAAGCGAAAGCTTAGTACCCCAGCTCGGACGATATTTTATAACCATAAACTCTGTTTGAAAGTAACATTTATATAGTTAAGGGATAATAAGGTCACCAAAATAAAAATCAATCTTGTAAAAACCATGAACTCGAAGGTCGTTTCAGAAAAAATAACGTATTACGATTTTAACGTATTAAGTAGGTACACATCGTTTTCCAAAAATCTTTTCCTTATAAAGCTTTTATTGCTTTCTTGCAAAACATGATTATTACAGATATACACAGCCCGCAAGTTATCGGAAGATTGAGTAATTAGATAAATTGATGAATGTATATAGATCGGATTGATGAGAAGATGTCGCCGTATGTGCGCCGCGGTGCGGCGTGGCGTGGCGTAGCGTGGTGTGGCGTATCGTGGCATGGCGTGGCGTAGAGTAGTGTTGGTAGCGCCGGGCCCACAATGCACGTTGTTTATCCGCTGGGGCGCGGTGCGAGGGCCGGGCGGCGGGGCTCGCCCGGGCCCAGTCAGTCTCTCTCCGCCGCCGCCAGCTGCAGCCGCCCACGGTACCCTTACCGCGCGCGCCCTTCCTGCCCGCACTACAAACTGACACTCCGACCTTCAATTCGAGCGAACGAGACGTCAATATAAGGTTGGTTCTTTTTTCAAATTTGAAAGCTATGCGATCCTAATATTCTTACTCATCTCTTCTGTCAGCGTCTCAGCTTCTTTCGATTTATTGATGTCCAAAGCAGAAATGTAATTATAGCATAGATATTAAAAAGGAAGTACCTATGTTTTATGTATATTACCCATAAGGAGATAAAAGCGGAGATGTTTGTTATAATTAATTGACCGTAATTCTGCCAATCTTACCAGAGGTCATTGTTTGAAAACATACAGAAAAAAATATTTTCTTGGTTCGGAATCTCATGAAACACCTTCTAAACTTTTTTGTTGTAATGTATAGTCTGCTATAAATGCTGTTTAAATCGTCATTGCTATTTTTTACTGCGAAATTATTATTTAGGTGTGTAGACGGTGTAATCTGTTTTATTTTAGGATCATTTCGTGGACAAAGGTTTATTTATTTTTTTCGTTAAAAATTGTAAACGCTTTCTGGCTCTTGTATAATATACAATTAACATGAACTGAAAGAGTGACCCTTAATTGATATTGGACCAATTATACGATTGGTTTATTTATCTCTAATTATTTTGATTAATTAGGAAATATGTTAACATCAGATACATATCACAGTATGATTTAACAACATGTGTCTTATCTGCTATGTACATATTATTTATTCGGTATATTGTTGTAAACATTGACTTAATTCGTTACGCATTCAAGACGAGTGGGGTCGTTAAGACGACACTAGACAACTGAAGAGCAGAATGGGGTAGGCGCACGTTGTTGACGAGTGGCTGGGGCGGCTGCGAGGCGTTTGCGAGGTGGCGGCGGTGGCGGCGGCAGGGCCGGCGGTAACTAGGGTAATGGAGGCGATGCGTGCTCGCGACTCGCGCCGCGCTGCGCCGCCGCCCGCCGCCCGAGCGAGCGAGTGCGGCGAGACCGAACGCGACCATTCCACAGTAATTGTTCTGAAAGCCTCGACCTTGTACCTCTCACCGCTTCGCTATTTATCGCTTACTTTTCACCATGTCACCGAGTACCTAATAGAAATGTTTCGTTCGAAAGAGTAAGTTGCTGTAGGTATATCACGAGTAATATATATACCTAGTCCATAATAAAATAACGAGGCCTCAAACGGAATAGGTACCTACACAAAATTAAGGGTCCTCGGAAAGAACATGTCTAGTTAATACTTCAAATTACAGAAGGAAAAACCACCTTACTTTTAACAGAATAAGGTGTGAATTTGCCCTGATTTTTTTAAGCACTGTACATGTTTTTTCCGTGGACCCATCAAATAAGGTTTCACCGGTACATTGCGCAGTGATATTTTAAATTACATAATGATTATGTAAATAAAAAGCTTTAAGCTTATGTAAATGTATGTGTTTACGTTCATTGAAATTATATAAGTAATTATAATGGGATCTGTTTTGGATGTGCCCGCGGTCCTTACATTACACTTACACTTGATATTTTTAATATCCAGGTACATCTTTTAGTACAATATATTTCAAATAAAACTATGAAAACGGATAAACTCGCGTATATTAACTAATTTTAACTTCATTCCGACATTTCGAACACTTTACAGGGTTCGTGGACTGCGGATAGTTTTATTTCATGTGTAATCCTCGCGGTAACCGAAGAAAATATTATACAATATATTTATTAGTATAAATATATCATGCGTGTTTTTGACTGTGAATTTACGTACGGGATTTATTTGAACGATTGGTTCCCACATATAAATAACGTCCTGAAAATCCATAACCAAAAAAAACATTATACATAACAAATACCTTTTGAGTCTTCGCCATGTTGTAGTATACCTATACAGCGTGTTTTTCTTCATATGCTATAACTATAACTTTAACGGAAGCTTATTTAGGTCAAATATAACTAATATCTCTAAGAAACTAGTGTTTTAACTCTTACTGTTATTGAGTTATTAAAAATAGTACATTGTGCATCAAGGGAGGTAAGTACGGAATTACTAACGAGAGTATTAGAAGCCCGACGCCGTTAGGCGGAGGGCTTTTATGACTCGAGTTAGTATTCCGCTTACCGAACGTGATGCATACAATGTTTTTCATCACATTTGCCAACCAAAAAATAAGTTTTAAGACAAAATATTATTAAATGACGTACTGACATTTCTATTACTCCCTAGGGAATTTCACTTTTCTATTACTCCCGCTACGCGCGCAAGCAATGGCGCGCTTAGACATCAAGTGTGATGAAAAATAAGTTTAATCACTGAACATGTGTATTGCAACCTTTATTACATTCTTATGTTACTTATTTTGACATGTGCCGTCAGTTACCTGAGATTAACTTTTATTTTATTCTTAAGGTTCTCTCACACTTACCATTTCATTTATTATGTATGAAAACAAAAAAAAAAAATTTTATCGAATTTTCCAAAAGCCTGTATACCAGACAACTTCTATTAATGTCCCAAGTAACCTGTCTTATTTATACACGGTAAAAACAGGTCACTTCAACTAAAATAAATTTCTTCAATGCTAAGCAAATATTTTTAATCTAAGAATATGATCCTCTCCCTATAGCCGTAAAAAAATATTTTTTAAAAACAGATTAATTTACTCTCAGTATTTGCTTTTTATACCAAGATAGTATAACTTGAATACAAATAAACAAAAATCAAAATAAGAATGCTTTATCTAATTGCTTTAAAATTAGTTTACTTTACTTCAAGAATCACAATTACTTCAAATAAGAAAACATGAAATCAAACTAAAACAATGTCACAACAATATAAAACGGTGTTTTCTTAATTTAAAATTAAATTTTGTTGATAGAAGAATATTTTCATTTCCGACCAATATTAAAGTACTTAGCATAGAAATAGTTAGTTTTTCTCTTTGTTATTAATGTTTTCTTATAGCAACATTAAGTGGTCTGAATTCAAAGTATCATCATTTTAGAGGATATTTTTTTTACTTAAAATAAGAAAATATGAAATCAGATTATAACAATAGATTATAACATGAAATCAGATTTTTCTCCTCGTTAATAATGTTTATTATAGCAACATTAAGAAGTCTCTTGAATTAAAATGCTATAAACTAACCATAATTCACCGTTTTCTCTTGTCAAGAAGACAATTATATTAGATTTGGTGTCTATATTTCTTGGTTTAAAGTTTTATTTTGTTATTGTAAAGAAACTGTTGTATTCGATAAAATACACCGTGATCTCTAATAACCCGAAAGATTTTAACCACGCATTTTTGATGTAAAAACAAACAAAAAATATTATTTGACTTTTGTATTGTTTGGCGAAAAAAAATTTTTTTTTAAATTTTTGAATGTATTTTAACATCAAAAGTAAAAGTTATTCATGAAACTACCACTTACAATGAGTGTTAAGGTTTTTTTTTACAAAAACCTCATTTTTAAAAGGTTTTATTTCTCACTTTTCGACATCTATTAATGAGGATAGGAGAGATTATGATTATGATTATGAGGTTAGTGAGACTATTCCCCATAATGGCACCAACGCCGTTAAAAAGACCTTTTGTACCGAGTTACAATTAGAAAATAATTATGTTTTTTTTTTATTGGTAATAACTCTGAAACTAGGCGATATCCAGAAAAGTTTATAGGACATTATAGTTTCTAAATGTGGTCAGGAACACACTGTTAAAATCTTTCGGGTTATTAGAAATCACGATGTATAAACGATATTTTATTTCAAGATTTCGTTTTATTTGATTTAAGAGGGCTCAGAGTTTTTAGATTGACCCAGTGGCGCCCTCATCGTATTTGTTGTATTTTCTACAAAACCATTCCATTTTTCTATAAACCAACCAAAAAATCGTTCTAGTCCTATACATTCCCCAACTTTTTGTCTTTGCCTCAGTTTAATTTTACTTATTTTTAGATTTATCTACTAAACGGTAAAAAGTGGCCACTTTTCGCCGTGAAACTTTGAGGCAAATACCAAAAGTTGGGGGATTTATAGGACTAGAACGATTTTTGTTGGTCTATGGCCAGCCGTACACCTGTAAATTCTTACGTAATTTATAGGGATGGAGCTATACTAAGGAATGAGAGGTGAACATCACTATCTCATTCCTCAGTATAGCTACGTCTCTACAACTTACGAAAAAACTCACAGGTGTAATTTCGGCCTATAGAAAAATGGAATGGTAAGTAGAAAACAACATTTACGATGAGGGCGCCACTGGGTCGATCTAAAAACTCTGCGTCCTCTTAAGAGATTTCCTTTTTAAGCGCCTACGCCCACTCAGGATAGGTGCGAGTCATACCTAGCTCAATGTGAACACTATCACAGCAGTTATTCATAAGTTATTCTCTCCCACCCGACTCGCACTAGTCCTGTTTGCGAGTGCATTTATACAAACTTCAGTTAGGTTCATCAACTAAATTTTGTATAAAAACGCAAAAAGTAAATATTGATTACACAACTTTAATAAAACAACACTCATGCGTTTCACTTTTATTATTTATTTACATAGTGAACATGTCAATGTCAGCTGCATTTGGGTATCTAGCGTGAAAAACGTGGTACGCTTTGAATAGGGTATCAAAAGCCTTAATCACACTTTTGAATGTGTGTCTGACTTCATCAATGATGAGAAGTGGTGACATGCACTTTATTACAGACCCCTGTAATATTAGATATAGTTGGACAGGTAACTTCCTCGCTAGCGCCTTCTGTTTCTGCTCCTTGATAACGGAGTCTATGTCACCAGCATTCTGAAACCACAGATACAATTTAAAGAGAGCTAGCTAAGGGACAACTTTGAAACAAAAAAGCGGGCAGGTACTTATATATTTATTTATTTAAACTTTATTGCACATTACAAAAAATAGTACAAATGGTGGACTACTTACTTCCACACAAATAAATATGGAGTCAATTGCTTCTTGGATTGTGTATTTGATTTTTTTCGTTAATCTTCCTTTTGGCGGGACCAAGTTTCCTAATGTATAGAGTTCAGCCACGATCTTTACTGAAAACAAAAAATACATAAATTAGGAACAAGCAAGTATCAAGGAACAATAAAAAATATTTTTCATATTTTATTGTTCCTTGATACTTGATTTACTGGGAGCAATTCTGGGATCCCGGTATTGTCCGAAGAAAAAATACTGGTATTAGAAGCCCTAGATGCCACACAGGTGGCAAGATTTCAGTTATGTCTGAAAAAGAGCATGCACGGTTAAAAACGGAGAGATATTGAAGAAAACTGTACCTACAATCGTAATAAATAAAATACAAACAGTACATTTTATTTGAGTGCAAAAAACATGGCCACCGACTCATCGCGTCATTCGCGTCGCGTGCGATTAGTTGCTAATTGCTAACGCGGTAACACATTACTGAAAATTTCTTATAAGCGGTGACGCTCAAGCAATCAGTAATTTCAGTAACTCTTTGGATAGCTCCATGGGCGAAAACCTTAATAATAATCCGTTACAACAAGTAGGTACTTACTTATAAAATTTTCAATGATGTCGTTGGGGACCTCCCACGGCAAAAGGAGATCCTTGATGATCCATCTTCACCACTCCACACTGTA
Source organism: Thaumatotibia leucotreta (assembly GCA_025490895.1). NCBI lineage: Eukaryota > Metazoa > Arthropoda > Insecta > Lepidoptera > Tortricidae > Thaumatotibia > Thaumatotibia leucotreta. The sequence continues at coordinate 32,749 of JALPQI010002827.1, read as the reverse complement.
CTAGAATTCTCTATTTTCTTTGCAATTAATAAAAACAACTCACCATGTGCACCTGATGTCAAGACAGAACTGAACTGACGGAAGGATTAATGTTGCCAACTCACAATAAGAAAAGTATAACTCTCAACAAGTTTATAATTCTTAAGAATAATAAATAATTTATTGTTTCGACAAATAAATGATTTATATTAACATGATCCGATTGTTAAATTTCAAATTCAGGTCACTTGATCGGTGAAAAATGGTTTTGGGTCAAAAAAAGATATTCTTGGATTGAAATTGTCAGCCTTGACAAGAGAAAAGAGGTGATTAAATTTAAGGATAAAATTCGTAACACTAAGAAGTTTCTTATTACTTAAAACAAGCAATTATTTCTTGTACAAAAAAAACATTCTAGAATGAAACCTATTGAAAAGTATTGTTCTAAGATATAAATTATTTGATCATAGCGTGTAAAATTTCTTAATTCGAGACAAATAGTAAAAAAAAAAATTATATTCTTGGATTGAAATGATTCGCCTTGACAAGATAATAAAAACATTTAGCATAAGACAAAAATTCCTAAACCAAACGTGTACGTATATTTAATACAACAATTTTTACTATTTCATTTGAATGTGACGTTACTTCTTTGAAAGAAGATGATTTTCAATTGAAATTATTAAACATATTGGTTTAAGAGGATGTTATATTGAAATAGTAAGTATCTTTATTACTTAAATCAAGAATTTGTATCTTGCAAACAGAAAATTTTCTTGAATTAAACATTTTATGACTTTTTGTTATAAGACAAATCAGTGATCTTGGGCATAACGCCCATATATCTTATAATAAGCATTTTACTCTTGAAACCAGAATATAATTGAAGAAAAATGAATTTTTCAACTGAGAAATGCTAGAGTCAGACCTGGTACAAATATATTTTAAGATAATACGTTTTTGATTTGATTCCAGTAAATATGCTAAGAATATATGTTTTCTCAAACAAAGATATCCTTTTTATCTGTGTAGCATATCGAAACAAACACCCTGTATATTATATATATATAAATATATGTGGGCCAATACCGGGGTGAAAATTTAAACGGTGCATTAATAAGCTAAACAACAATCATTTCCACATAATATAATGTATTTATTTAAAAAAATCTCTTCATTGTAATGTTTATGGCAATTTAGTTATTAATAACTTAACACAAATTTCATAGTAAGATACTAGGTTTCGAAAAATATTTGAGAGACATTTTCTCGGAATGCTTGTAACTTTTTTTGTTTGCGTGGTACGTGATACGGCCGTACGTACATTTTAGTGTGGCCGTGGTACGGCCACACTAAAATGTAACATCTGCTGCCTTTTACCTAAGAATGATAAATAACGTGTACCTACTTAGTTGCTAAGTTGTCTACTATCTTGTTATCCGTAAGTTCTTTGGTGAAAAAGGGGTTACAAAGTTGTGTTTTGTTCTGGTGTGTGTACAACCGTCGAAAACGGGGAAACCTCCTAATCTATTGGAACCGAGAGAGATGGTATTTATCAACTTGATCTTGATGCCATAGTAGAAACCGTGTCTGTTTTGTGTCGCGAGCCATCCTCGCAAGGAATGTTTTCGTCTTTTTCTGTAGAGACACGTGACAGCGAGAAGGCGTCGGCGCGCCAACTGAAGGATGACAGTCGTCCTGTCGAACAAGTCGAGCGAGCGTTTACCCAAGTACCAGCAAAGCAGTTAATTCAACAAGTTGGGCATGAACGTCTAGATCTTAACACTCAAAGCATGAAATTATTGCGAAAAGGTATGGCTACTGGGATTTCTTATGATAATAATAACTATCAGTGTTGTGTTTCCTGTGTTGTAGGCAAACAGACTAGGTTACAAATACCAAAAAATCTGTATCCAGGGCAAGTGATATACTTGAGTTGATTCACAACGACGTTGCGGGTCCACTTCCGTGTCTATTCCTAGGTGGAAAATATATTTCCTGACGTTCATTGACGACCTGTCACGAGAAACCTTTGTTTATTTTCTTAGGAGGAAGGATGAGGTTTTGCGAAGTTACAACGGTGGTGATATGTACCTAAATTCCAATTTTCAGGAGTTCCTGAAGAAGCATGGATTCCGACATCAGACCCCGGTTCCAAGGTCTTTAGTGCAGAACGGTCAGGTCGCAGAGCGCGCAAATAGAAGCATCATGGACAAAGCCAGCAGCTCTATGCAGATTGATGATGGGCAGCAGCGTCATCATAGTGGACACATTACTGCGATCGCCAATCCGCTTGCCCAGCGTGGCGATTATGGGCATTTACCTCCTAATGCGTCTATACGCATAGTTAATAGGAGAGGCCTACGTCCAGCAGTGGACTATCATAGGCTGATGATGATGATGATGATGATGGACAAAGCCAGGTGCATGCTTAAGGAAGCAGGTTTGAACAAGTAATTCTGGGCAGAAGCGGTCAACACCGAAGTCTATCTGAAAAGTCGTTCTCCAACTAAGGCTATGATGGGTAGTATAATATATAGTTATACTTCTTCTTTCCATCTTGTTACCCTCTGTTGGGGTGTAGAGCTCGAATCATTTTCTTCCACTGACAACACATCTACCTCTTGCGCCACGGATCGGCGCCAAGTGAATTTAGGGCCATCTTCCAGTTCAGGGCCATTTTGGACATGTGGTTGTTAGGCTTCCTGAGAATATTCATGGCCAATCCCGTTGGCCCTGAGAATATTTATGGGCATTTTCGTGCTTATTGTTCTATGCATTTTGTGCATAGGTATACACCAGAAGAAAAATATACAGGTAAAAAAGAGAACCTTTGTCACCTACGCATTTTTGATCGTGAAGCTTATCTGCCGTCCTAGTGTAGAAAGCAGTATTTGCTATGAAACTATATAGCAAAAAGCTGGCTTAAGTTCTAGGCATATATCCCAAGAGTAAAAAAACCTATTTTTGTCGGATACTGTGACGAAACAAAATATTACAGGTTAAAAAAAAAAAACAGAAAAAAGTAATACAAGCAAGAGACATTCTTTAACTAGAATATTTATTTTAGTATGACATTTTATCTGATAAAAGATCCCAAGAGTAAAAAACATAATTATTTTTGTCGGATACTGTGACGAAACAAAATATTATACAGGTTGAAAAAAAAAGCCAGAAAAAAGTAATACAAGCAAGAAACATTATTTAACTAGAATATGTATTTTAGTATGACATTACATTATATCTGATGAAAATTACAGTTCACGTCACGTTTTAAACTGTCACAGATAATGCTCAAAAGCAACCTGATTTACCCATAGAGCCCGCAGAAACATATATAGGAGACTGACACGATAATTCTGTCATTACGGTAGATAAATCTGAGAGCAGTACCGAGATGACCCCAGATGACTCAGCGGATGAAACGTACATTCCAGGAGATGGAAGAATGCGAGAACTCTACAGAAGAATTCAGCGAGTTTCAGTCTGCGAGTGTAGTGCGCACTGAATGCAGTAACAGTGGGGACCCCCAGACTGTTCGTGAGGCACTAAATGCCTGGAAGCTGAGAAGTGCAAAGCCACGATGGCGGAAGAGTATAAATCCTTCATCGATAGCAACGGTCAGTTAAATGCAAATGGATATTTAAAAAAAAAAGTTGGTCTTAATGGAGAAATTATAAGGTATAAAGTATGTCTTGTTGCAAAAGGCTGTACGCGAAAGTACGGTTTAGATAACTACGAAGAGTTCTCTCCCGTAATGCGATATTCAACTATGCATGCGTACATACGTTGCTCGCTTTAGCTGCAGAATAAAATATGAATATCGAGCATTTGGATGTAAGAACGGCATTTTTGAATGATTTGAATAAGAAAAAAACCGTTTATATGAAACTGCCGGAAGGTTATAAAATAAAAAACAAGAAAATAAAGTTTAGAAGTTGAATAAGGCCATCTACGGACTGAAACAAGCTTCGTATGAACTTTAACTTGGTATGAATAGGTAAACGGAGTCTTAAGTATAAAATGAAATTCAAGCGTATTTCTTCTGAACCCTTGTGTTCACATCAAGTCGAGGGGGAAGTCGATTATAATTGAGCTCTACGTCTTCAGCTGATTGCCGAGAGACGGCGAAAATCAAAGAACTGAAGAAGGCCTTCGAAGTAAAAGATTTACGGCCAGCATATCACATTCACGGAATGAAGCTTTGCAGGCAGGATAACGAAATAACTTCGAATGTCAGATTGCAAACTTGCGTGAACAGTTCGAACACCTATCGAGACAGGCACAGGCCTAACGCTCGTGAAGTCAACTATTTAAGAAAGATTGTCTATATAACTATATCGACTAAAGAGTAATCACTCATGGCAGTAGCATCCAGCAACCGCTTGTTGGACTCATGGTGGTCGGTTTCCTCCCACTTTCGGTAGACCTTCCTTTGGTCACTTTGGAAAAGACGATTCCTCTGGTATCGTTTCACGCGCTCTCTATAGCTGCGAATACGGATTGCCAATGGCTCCGAGCGTGTTGGTCTGAGGATGAACATAGGATAATACGAAAATCATGTCAAATTCCCATGTAACACCAACTCCTATTACAATCGAATAATTATAATGCACTTTAATGACTGAACAAGTGTATTGCAACCTTTATTACATTCTAAGGACACTTATTTTGACATGTGCCGTCAGTCACCTGAGATTAACTTTTATTTTATTCTTAAGGTTCTCTCACATTACCATTTCATTTATTATTTATTTATTATTATTTTATTTTTTATTTTTTTTTTTACCACGTCGGTGGCAAACAAGCATACGGCCCGCCTGATGGAAAGCAGTCACCGTAGCCTATGGGCGCCTGCAACCTCAGGGTGTCACATGCGCGTTGCCGACCCAATAAAAATAACGTTGGCACAACAAAGTGGCTCCACTCCACCTGATCGTAAGTGAAAAGTAGAGCCCAAATCGCGGCGGCAACGAACAGGAGACAATCAGTAACCTGTTAGTTGCCACCGCCTTGCTGGCCCGCTAGATGCTGGTAAATACATCGGCTGACCCCGAAACACGGCAAACACGAAGGTAAGTCATTTCACGGGCGTTTACACCGAATGTACGGTGGTAGCCAACCAGGCGGGTACTAGTAAAAATACCCTACCACCGGCTGAGAAGCTGGCTACTCAGTATTTCCCTTAGTCGACTCCTACGACACCCACGGGAAGAGAGGGGCGGTGATTTTTGTATTCTTACTCCGTCACCGCACGGATAATATGTAGGAAAACAATAATATTATGTAGGAAAACAAAAAAAAAATCTTATTTATCGAATTTTCCAAAAGCCGATTTACCGGACAACTTCTATTAACGTCCCAAGTAACCTGTCTAGTTTAACGCAAATCGAAAAAGGACAATCGTCGAATCCGACTCGGTTGCGCAAAGTCAAAGTCAAAGTATTTATTTGCTAAGTATCATGGTCAGGTACAGTTGGTCAACATAAAACAATTTAAGGTTCAACATAATTCACCATAATAGTGGCATGCAAATTAAAATATGTACATAATTATAACAAGTTAAAATAAAATAATATATTTAAATTACACTGATAATATCATTAAAATTATTGGAATACAGAATTATTACAAAATTAATTATTTAAAAATTCATTTAAATTATGATAACATTCATCAATCAGCCAATTTTTAAGTTTGCATAAAAACAAATTATTTGGTACTAGGTAGTAGTCGTATGTCTTGAGGAATACTGTTGTACACTTTCCCTGACATTATGGCACAATTTTTGGTGTATTGGGCTGAGTTACAGGATGGGTTTTGGATCCGAGATATGTCCCTGGTTCTCAATCTAGGATTTTGGACATATTTAGTAAACAACTCAGGGTTGTACCGTACAAATTTGGCTTGTTCATAAATATACATGCTAGTTAAAGTCATAGCATGCAACCTCGGTACTAATGACGCGACACCACACACCGCACGTATACATCGCTTCTGCGTAAGAAATACCCTATTAATATCCGCATGTTCCACACTTCCACAGCGCTTGAAGACGAAAATCTTTAATCAGTGTGTGTTGCCAGTAATGTGATGATATACGGTACTGTAACGTGGTGGTGGGCTTAAAGTCACCTAAAGGGCAATGGAGAAGGCTATGCTGAGAATCTCTCTGCGACATCGTAAATGAGGCCAGAACCAAAGTAACCTATACAGGGTTACTTTTTCATCAGTACAATAAATCAACATACGTAATAGTAGTCCAATTTACAGAATACTAGCATTTTTTGTTACTACCCCTTTAGAACAAAAAAACTGAAATACCAATGTTTGAACTTATCCGTAAACCTAACAAGAAATTTGGACGCATTACGCATTATCAATGTGCATAACTAGCAAAACACACGAACTGGCAACTGTTTGTTTACAACGTCATCGCACACGGCATGGCGGTATCAACTTATGATTATGACTCGGCAAAAAAATCTTAATTGATCCCAAATCCGTAGGATCGTCAAAATAAAGAATTTTTCTGTGTGTGAAGTTTGTCGAATGTTTAAAATTATGTCTGGGGAACGTGATAAAATTACAAAGTAGGACAGAAACTTTCTTCATTGAGGCGTATTTAAAAGTTTGAAATCAACTTTATGTACAATGATTGGAATAAAAAAAACATACCTAGATTAATGGAGTCCATTTCTCATACATAATTAATTCACATGAATGTTTCCTTCGATATTTCCCAACACAAGTCTGTAATTCTCACTTTTAGGTTCATCAAATGCACTTATTATTAGATTTTTTAAGTCTTCGTAATTTTGGGGCTCTTCATACCCGTCGATTCACCTCACACCACAAAAAAAAGTCACTTGAGGTCAAATCTGTTGACCTGGCTGGCCATGGCTATAACACTGGCATTTTCCAGGCGGGGCACACTTTCTTCAGCGCAGCTATAGCCGCTGAGCTGCCACTGTATTTTCCCCACAGAGAAAATAACTACGAACCATAAATAACTACGAACCATTTCGTACGAGCAATTTCCGAATGAAGGTAGTACGATGCGGCGCGCGTGCACACACATACGTGTCAACCGTGGGACTGACCGTGAGACCGTGACCTAGTCACCGATATTAGATAACTGCTATGTTGCCAACTCGTGCGCCGGCGCCGGCAGGTCGCTCACCCCTTTCCGCCGCCCTCACGTCCCGTACCACACCGTTGACGTCTTGTTTTAGTGAGTCCATTATTTTACATTTGCATGAAGGATAAATTAATAATAAATGAAAAAAAAATGACAATTTTATTTGATAAATGTAATCTATTATCGATACCAATTACGTGGGAAAATTTATTGTACCGGTGAAAAAGTAACCCTGTATAGTTCTTCGAATCGCCAAACTGAAGTAGCAGTTCAGTATTCTGGACATCCAGATTCCTATGCAGATTCACTGCACCTAGGGCACTACGAGGATAACTACCACTACTAGGCTAAGTAAAGATTTACAACGAAAAATAACGTAGTTAAAAATTAGTAAAGGCTGTAAAGTTCGTCCTCTTTACGGTGTTCGATGAACAAAACCAGGACTGCTACCGGGAACACCGAAGTTCGCAAATTTCGGGGATTTTTCTCCGTCACTCTAATGACGGCTTCGTTGCGAACACCGAAGTTCGCAGTAGTAGGCCAGCAAGTGAGTAGACTAAGTCGAAGATGGCATGTCAAGCCATTTTTGATTGTTAAAGGGAATATGTATCAAAACATTTCTTGAAAGTATATAGTTGTATCATCATTCGTGCATAAAACGCTCTGCCACATATTTAGAAAAAAAGTCGATTGCTGGGTATTACGTACTTTATTGTATTTATGTACATATGTTAAGGTATACCCGGGTAACCCCAGACAATTTTTCGGTGAGTTGAAAGGATGTCACAAAAAAAAATCATAAATTTATTTCACTAACTTTTACCTGCAGATGTGTGATGTACGTGATAAAAAAGAAATCAAGCATAAATTTATTTGATGCCGCTCAGCCGAATAGCTTAGGAGTAATCGTTGAGTATCGACTTGCACTATTTTTTTTCAAGACTCCCAACCGAATAAACCTTCTTGGCTTAAGATCGAACTAGTATCTAATTTCAACTCTAAAGTAAGGAGAAGAAGGTTCATGGCTTCCGCTTAAAGATCGGATCTCCAAAACTTCTCGATATTTTTGGGTTCCGTAGCCAAAATGGCAAAAACGCAACCTTTATAGTTTCGCCATGTCCGTCTGTCCGTCTGTCCGCAACATAGCTCAGTGGCCGTCAATACTAGAAATCTGACAAAATAAAGTGGTACAATAAAAACTAGAACAAAATTTTTTTTTCGGGTACTTCCTCAACTGGTGTAGTGGGGATGATTTTTTTAAATTTGTTTTAATCCTATAGTGCGGGGTATCATAAAATAGGTGTCTTAAAAAGAATAAGGGTCTTGAAAGAAAGTTTTTTTCTGAAGTCCATATTTTCACAGATAATCGCTCCAGAAGAAAAAATTGTGTCCCCCCCACTAACTTTTGATCCGTAGGTCCAAAAAATATGAAAAAAATCATAAATAGTGGGCTTACAGAATACTTTAAAATAAAACTATTTGCAACATAATCAGCCCCGCCGTTTTTGAATAACTACGGAACTCTACACTAAGCATGGCCCGACATGCTCTTGGCCGGTTTATTTTTTAAACGCTCGTAGCTCACGACTGATGCGTCTGAGCGGTTGCTGCATACTAGCGAGAGGGACGGGGTGAAATGGCGTCATGCATAATATAGCCAGTGAGGAAAAATACTATTATTTTGGTTGTTATTGCGGTCATCCGATCTTACATTAGATCCGATCTTAGCCGAGTGTACCTTATATCGTTATGGAAACAATAAGGTTTGTTTTAGATGCAATATGCTAAATGTAGTACAAAATACATGCATACAAATTGATACCTAATTTACAAAATGAAAAAAAAGGAAATTAAAAGAAGAGAACAACATGAAAAACGATGGACAAAAAATAAATGACTAAAAAGAGCAGTTTTAGGAGGCCTGTTAAGGGTTTTCGTGACCTAAATGTTCGATGCGACCGACCGACTTGCTTATAAAATGATGATAAATAACTACGTCGAGGTCGTAGGCACATACACTAGTACTAAGTTGCAATTCGAACCACCCAGTTACATCAGTCTACATTTTTTATTAAAATTCTTAACCAGCCCCGAAGCCGTACCATTTGCTGCCGCCTTGGTAACTTGAGTTTCAGGCGATTCTTTCATGTATATTGATATAAACTTTCATTATTATCTTATCACTCATATTTGACAGACAAACGGGTCTTAATCACGTAAGCTTATGTTTAATTATACCCTGACGTTTCGGGCATGACGTTACTTACACCTGTGGTCGCAGGCACACAGGTGAAAAAATGTATCTTTGTAAAATATGATTATTTCATGTGTTCTTACATTTCCTAATAATTGGTAACAGGCATTGCTGCCTCGTGGAATGAGTATAATAATTTACTTTTCACATCTCAAACATGCAATGAAATGAACAACAAAAACATCAAAGTTTTTCTTATACCGTCAAATGCCCTATCTTTGCCCGCTTTTTTCAAAAAAACACGAATTTCTCAAAAAAAAAACTATGAAAGCCTACTACTTTTTTTGGCTTAACAGGTATATTGTGATCAAGTGCAGTTGTCTGTCTCGTAAAAAATTTTAAATCATCATTTTATTTATATTTTTTGCGGTTTTGAGGGCGGGTAAAGTTATCCGGACTTTTGGCCAACATTGCCCACGTCGATTTTGCACTTAAATATAGCTCGTATAGCTTTGAAACAAGAATCACATCTAGCTTATGGGCAATCTTACCGTTTCCTGTAAACAGCTCAGCGATAACTGTGTAAATTTTTGAATAAATCAAGTGGGCAATGTTACCTGGCAGTTTTTTCCCTTTCCCATACAAACGGCACCTGAGATTTCAAAAGTGTTAGGGTTGTCACTTTTGAGTTAATTTGTGTAAAGCCTTAAGGTAAAATAAGACTAAGCTTATGATGATCATTTTTTTATTAATATTGAATAATAAAAGAACACTTGGGTACTATGAGTAAATGAAAACAATAAAAAGATTCTTGAGATCAATTAACAATTATTAACATGTTAAATTTCAAACAAATCTAGATCAACTCTTGTTCATATATTAAAAGAAACGTACCTAATTAATGTAAGTATATTCTTACCTATAATCTTAGGTAAGTACTACCTCCTACCAATCATCCATCCAACCTTCATCACCATAACCCACTAGTCTTTTCCATATAATCTCCAATAGCCTCTATATGCCTGCTGGGACCGGTTCAAGGATATCTATTTTTGTGCCCGTGAATGGGTTGCAGCAGGTGTAAAACACAGCAAATTTCTCCAAAGGGCCTCTACGTGTTGGATCTGTATCCTCGCGCATGCCTATCAAAAGACCGGGATTTATAGGCCCGTGTTCAAAGAGAGATACAAATAATAATAATACACACGAATTGAGAACACTTTCCTTTTAATATTAAAGTCTGTTGATAATACTCGTAGTGTAAAAATAATGAAAACAAAGTACGATGTAAATATTCGTTTATAAAACAATAACCTCTTTTATTCGCAAAGGCTGGTAAATACAACGAAGTGACAACCCTAGGACGTTTTAGGCGATGGGCAAAGTTTACAATGACCGGCTGCTACATGGCTAGGTAACATTCTCTAAGACAATAACTCCGTTAATAATAGGCTTTTAGAAACTTTATTAACAGAAAAACAATCTACACATCTTTTTTTGTTACATGACATGAGTTTACCTACCAGCGTCTACCCCATTTTGAACAATTCACCTTGAAACTTCACTAAGAATTTGCCCGCCAAATAATGCACTGCACTCAACGAGTTGGAACAAGCTACTGATTGACGGTAGCTGCAAATATGATGCGCAGTGTTGCCACCCATATAACCTAGTTTCTACTAAAAATAGTGGAGTTGCCAGAACTCTGATTAAATTTACCCCACAAACCGATTTGTAAAAAAATTGCGTTACGGGCAAACTTTCCCGTGGTGGCAATGTTGGCGCATTTGACGGTATGCATAGTATTGCCTAGTGGGAGAATGTCATGATGCGACACAAATTTATGTGAAATGGAATTAAAAACCGGCCAAGAGCATGTCGGGCCATGCTCAGTGTAGGGTTCAGTAGGTAGGTCGTATCTTTCATAGTAAGATACGACGTTCCGAAAAATATTTCAGAGACTTTTCTCGGACTGCTTGTAACTTTTTTTGTTTGTGTGGTACGGGATCATGGCGTTCAGCCACACTAAAATGTAACTTTCGCTGCCTTAAAAATTGAACAATGAGAACGCGTTATTTATAAAAATCAATTCAGCAATCATTTGTAACAACATAATATAGTATATTATTTACTGTAGGATAAGTTGTGGATCAATGAAACAACTAAATTTCAAACCATTGTATCTCTAGTTTTTGAAGTTACGAGTGAGCTATTGTGTTCGAAAATAAACAATTCAGTTGGCGATCGAATCGCATTCTTGGTTTCTATTCTACTTATTTTCAATAGTACCTAAGTACCTATATGTGTTATGCAACTTTAAACGAAAAATGAGATTTGTTTCATTGTGTCCTCGTGCATGTATTCAACGAAACACCTGAATTTTTACATTGAAACAGATGTAATAAATACAATGAACTATGAAACAGACTTAACCAATATTGGAACTGTGTTATAAGTAGCATATACATGGCGTCCCACGGCGATGCCACATGGAGGGAAAGTGCCTTAAATATCATAAATAGCGTATTTTGCTGAAAGAAGACTTCATTTTATTTTTTAAATTTTTTTGGATAAAAAAATTGTATGAAAAAAAAAATATCGCCTTATCGGAGGAAATAGTAAGGAATATACCTTAATTGTTGTAAATGAGCATCGTACTGAAAAAAGAATTCATTTTATTTTTAAAACTGAATAAAACAGCATTCAATTATTTTGTTTTTTTATTTTATTTTTTTGTATGGAAAAAAAATATCGCGACGTCGGAGAAAAAACACCTTAATTATTGTGAATGAACATCTTACTGAAAGAAGACATTTTTTCGATTTAAAAAACAAGTTCCAATTAGTTTTCAATTTTTTTTTATTGAAAAAAAAAATTAATGGAAAAAAATAATAGCCCGGGAATCGATTCCACTACACGAGTACGGGTTCGATTCCCAGTTTACCCATGAAATAATTCAAAACGCAATTCAACTTGTTTTTTAAATCGAAATAATGTCTTCTTTGAGTAAGATGTTAATTTACAATAATTTAATGTATTTTTTCTCCGACGTTGCGATATTATTTTTCCACACAAAAAATTAAACAAAAAAAAAGAATGCTGTTTTAATCAGTTTTAAAAATAAAATGAAGTCTTCTTCAGTAAGATGCTCATTTACAACAATTAAGGTATATTCCTTATTATTTCCTCCGACAAGGCGATATTTATTTTTCATACATTTTTTTATCAAAAAAAATTAAAAAAGTTTGAATGCAACTTTACTAAGACTTAAAAAGAAAATGAAGTCTTCTTTCAGCAAAATACGCTATCTATGATATTTAAGGTACTTTCCCTCCATGTGGTATCGCCGTTGGACGCTCTGTATATGTACGCTTGCAATGAATACAAAATAAAAGAAAGTTAACAATAACGGTAGGCTGGAGTAGGTTTAGTTTAGTAGGGTTCCAATTAGTTAAATGATTAATAAGACCACTAAAGATATATGAAACCGAAAGACTGTTTAATTGTATATAACCCAAGTTTCATTGTAACTCAATAGTGTCGTCGATAACTGCGACATATTGCAAAAAAAGTTATGTTTTATGTGTCCTCGTAGTATGACTGCAACCCAGGCGAACGCGGGAGGGTCCTGGGCATCTCCACGATAGATATCATAAACTTTGTGACAACATAAATATCATGTTGTTTTATTGTGTACGTATCTTTTATTGTTAAACATATTACATAAACTATTGCCATCAATAAAACATTCAACAAAAATGTTGTTTTAATGAAAATGACATATTAATACAGTATGTGGGAACAGAATGTTTTAAAAGATAAAAAATATGTTTTATTACCACTATTACTACGCATATAATTTTAAGAAATATTTAATATGTAATTTTATAACATATAATCAACAAAAAATATTTAAAATGTACTACTTAGACTCTCTTGTACCACCCGGGCTTACGCACATAACCAGGTATTCACCAGCAGAAGTGACCATTTTATTGTATGTACATATAAATTTTGTCACTCTAGCTACAGGCCCCAATTTCACCACGTTGACAAGTGCTAAAATTGTAAATTTACTGTTTCTCCGATCGAGGGAGTCTATAGCCTACAGAAACAGCTTATTATCTGAAGGGCTGTGCGTTTGTTTGCCACCAATATAAAATGTAGTACAGGAAAAGAGCAGAAGGAAATCAGCAGTAAATAAATACTTTTATGCGGAGCAAAATTACAATTGTCACAAAAAACACGACAATTGTAGCGAAATTCCGACATAAGCCGAACCTCATGTCAAGATTTAATGAAAATTTTACTAAACCTTGCGACAATTGTCATGGGTTTCGGAAAATAAAAAGTAGTTTATTAACGATATAATGACGTTGTTAGTAATAATTTTGTATTGGTGGAAAACAAGCACATGGACCATCCGATAGTAAGCGGTAGCCGTAGCCTACGGAGGCCTGTGACGTCAGTAACTGTGATATTTTACAATTGTCACACTTGTAATTATGGTGAAATAGGCCACTGGTCAGTGTTTAACCCTGGGTTATACAAGTGGGCCTGAATAGGTTAATATTCATAATAATAAGGTGCTAAACATGACACATGTTTAAATGAACAGTCTCATAGAATAGTAACCTTTTGCAATTTCACATTCGGTGTACAATAAAACTATATAGTACACAAAGAAACATGGACCTTTTTTATTGTACATTAACATAAAAATGTTTCATTGTGAGACACCAGGGTATTATTTTAACCTAAATAAAAAAAGTGGCCACCACTTGAAATAATTTTTAAAGTATTTAGCTTAACATAAACTTGAATATATGTACAATACGACAAAAATATAAATACTACCAAACTATTTTTTTTTAATTTATAGTATTCTTTCAAAAATTACGAAATATAAATAAAAATTGTTACTTTTCCTGGTTTAATTCGCTTTGAAGCATGTAGCGACGTGCTCCTTCTGCGATCGTCGCTCGCACCCTGGGGAGTTGTGGAGGATCCCTAAGCTCGTCCTTTTTGATAGACGGGGCTAGCCGTTAAGGTCAGGTTTCCGAGATATAACAAAGTTTCATTGTGTCCGTTTGTGTCAATGTTCAACAACTAACACTAATAAAAAAAACGTCCAAGAGCATGTCGGGCCATGCTCAGAGTAGGTAGGATCCGTAGTTATTCAAAAACGGCTAGGCCGATTATGTTCCAAATAGTTTTATTTTAAAGTATTCTATAAGCCCACTATTCATGATTTTTTCATATTTTTTGAACTTACGCATGAAAAGTTACAGGGGCGGGTACACATTTATTTTCTTCTGGAGTGATTATAATTTCCGAAAATATAGACTTTAAAAAAACTTTCTTTTGAGACCCTTGTTTTTTTTAAGAGACCTATTCAATGATACCCGACACTATAGCAACACAGCAAATAAAAAAAACATCCCCAATTCACCAGTTGGGGAGGTACCCGAGAGTTAACTTATTCTGAGTTAGCTGATGAAATTATTACTCAAACGGGAGAGACTGCGCAATTCTTAGCCTCAAAAGTAAATTTAAACGAAGGCCCGGCCCAATGCTTTTTTATGTATCCTACAAATATCAACGAAGTGAAAAGTATCATCTCAAATTTTAAATCAAACAGTGCACTAGGTGTAGACGACGTCAGCAGTGGCCTTATCAAAACTATTAGCTTATCTTGCTTCCTCTAACCCACATCTACAACCTAAGTTTAAGTACTGGTCGCTTCCCAGATCAATGGAAAATAGCAAATGTAACTCCAATACATAAGGACGGTCCTAAAAAGGAACCTTATAACTATAGACCAATTTCTTTGCTTTGCGTTTTCTCGGAGATTCTGGAGAAACTGGTTAATAATAGACTCATTTCATTTCTTGAAAAGAATGGCGCACTATCTGAAAGACAGTTCGGCTTCAGAGCGCAGAAGTCCTGCGAAGATGCCGTCTCTCTACTAACTAACCTAATCTCATCCTATTTGGATAATAATAAATCTAGCATCGGCGTCTTCCTAGATTTAGCCAAGGCCTTTGACACTGTATCGAAACCCATTCTACTTCTAAAGCTCGAAAGAATGGGTATTCGAGGTGTGTCACTGGCCTGGTTTGATAGCTACCTATCCAACAGGAAACAAGTTCTGAAAATAAATTCCCAGAGAAGCGACTTGGATAATGTACCTTTTGGAGTCCCGCAGGGGAGCGTACTCGGGCCGACTTTGTTTCTTGTCTACATTAACGACATTCACACTCTTAACTTACCTAATGCTGAAATAATCTGTTACGCAGATGACACTGTGATACTTTTTAATGGAGACAGTTGGGAAAGTGTGTATGAGTACGCTGAAAGGGGTACGAGTGGCGCCGCCTGCTGGTTCCGTAACAACCTACTCACAATCAACAGTAAGAAAACCAAGTTTGTCTGCTTCCACAAATCTGCTGCATCCTGCCCTCCAAATGCGTCACGACAAATCAAGTTACACACTTGTGAGATGGAGACACCGCCCTGTCCTTGCGAAACAATATGTCGTACTGAAGTTATTAAATATCTGGGCCTGTACTTAGACGAAAACCTTAACTTTAAAACTCACATCAACTGCCTCGCCAAGAGAATCCGGAAAACTATATACATTAAAAAAAAAAACGTAATTCCGCGGACCTCAATCACTTATCACTTACTGTATCTCAGTGTGGGGCAGCGCTGCTAAAACCACAATTCTAGTTGCTGAAAGGGTTCAACGTTTGGTTCTAAAGGTACTACATAAAAAGCCTTTCAGATACCCTACTAACCTCCTATGCACAGAAGCCAAGGTTCTGACAGTCCGACAGCTATACGTTCATAAAATTTGCCTTTCTGTACACAAAGTAGCCAAAAAATTAGATAATTATTCAGAGCTTCTTTCTAAATGTGTCTTCAAATTGCCTGTCCCGAGGGTAAACACCAAGCAAGCAAGCTTTTGGCAAGCGTTTTGGTGATGCTAGTACCATTAAGCTTTACAACATTGCTGTTAAGCAGCAATCAGATATTTGTCGTGCCACAGTACCGGTAGCCAACAGGTTAATATCTAACTGGTTAATTTCTCTTGATTATTATGAAACCGAGACCTTACTACTACAGTTACCCTAAGGGAAAAGTGATAGTTCTTGTATTGTTTCCTCTTTGTGCAAAACAAATTAAATAAACTTGTTGTTTTTTGATACCCTTTAATTACTTAACAATTATACTTACAAATTTATCAAAATGTTTAATGTTTTCCATGCATGACAAAAATAACTGGTATCCCGCGATACAGGCCTAGCCTAGTGCGGGTACCCCTGCTTCCTAATGTTTAGTTACAATAAGAGATGCACAAGAAACAACAAATAATTGTAAACATCTAACTTTAAGACCTTGTATATTCTTTGTGCAATAAAGACAATTATTATTAATATTATATTATTATAAGTACGTTGGTTCCCTTTTGATAGCAGCAGTATTGAAGGGTACGAACCCAGTATTTTTTTAATTGCTCTATGTTATCATGTTGGCTTAACTTGTTTTCTTAGTTTTGCCTTCATCAATGCCCAATATCTCTCAATGGGTTTAATTTCAGGGCAGTTCGGCGGATTTAACGTTTTCGCAACCAATTCGACATCATTCTCTTCATACCAGTCCAGAAGTTGGCGGACGTAGTGACAAAATAATGTTCGACCCCTGTGTTTTCGGATGAGTGGCAGTACCTGCTTTTGAAGGCATTCTTTCATGTAAACCTCGGAATTAAAATTGCCCTTTACGAAAAACGGAGACGTTTTTAGACCACACTGATAAATTGCTTGCCAAATCATCACTTTTTGCCCAAATTTTTCGCAATAAATGGCTTTATCGATTTTTGAAACCTCTGTACCTTTAGACACGGTATAAGTCTGAGGTCCAGGCATTGTTTTATAGTCCAGTTTGACATAGGTTTCATCATCCATGATAATACATTGAACATTTTTAGTTAAAATTTGGTCGTATAACTTCAGAGCTCGTGCTTTGACGGAAGATATCTGACTTTGACTGCTTAGGCTGTTTTTGTTTTTTGTATGTAACTAGCAACTTCCTTGGCTCGTTGAACTACTGCTGTATGTAGGAGTGTGGCATTTTTTCGCACAATCTCTATTAGGCACTGGTCTCACCGCGAGCTACTACTAAGCTATGAACTATCGGCTATAAACACGAACAAAAGACACGCACTCGCGTGTAAATAACAGAGACACGGGAGTGCGGATCTTTTGACCGTGTTTATAGCCGATAGTTCATAGCTTAGTAGCTCGCGGTGAGACCAGAGCCTTAGACATCCCTTTTTTTTTGGCAAGTTGCTTACATGTCTTTTTCTATTAGGACTTAAAGGGCTACGTTTTCTGCCGCGTTCAGGCAAATCTTTTAAACTATGGTTCATGCTGAACCGCTTGATACTGCTTTCAGACTCACTCCTGCAGCAATTTTCCTCACAGAAATTCCCGATCCTTTGCAGTATTTGGTCACAATTGAAAATCGTTGTTGTTCTGATAGGCTTTTCATCGTAGAACTTAAAAGTTTTATACCATTTTTTTCCTCAAGGTCTAGTAATTGACACATCTGACAAATTGACATAAAAAAGATGACACAAAAATTAATCTCGTTTCCATAATTAACAGTGATCGGTTTTTTTGATTCCCCCGGCGGGTCTCCTATAGTAACTTGAAAAATAAACTTTGATTATTTATACGTATTTCCATGCAATTTGCCATGTTACTGTTCATAATGTAATATAATATTATTCATTTTTTTATAGTCACACCCGTAATTTTTTATACGCGAAATCCCGCGAGGGTGAATCCAAAAAACCGATCACTGATAATTAACAATACGGTCCTTAGCTGGTTTACTTGAGGTGTAAGATCCTACAAAGCCACACGCACATGACGTATACGTATATGATCAAAGTTCGATTGATTTGCCAGGTTTTGTTACGGCGATGACGTACGAGACAACCGTGACCGTAAGCAGATTTATATGTTTCGATGCCATTTCACACATCGATCCATCAGGCCGGAACAAAGTAATTCGTCATAAGTTTTCAATTTAATGTCAAATTAGTCCCGCATAAAAAATATTTTATGATAAATAATATTACGATGTTAGGGATCTCGAGGGAGACCCTATCAAAAAAGGTATTTATTTAATCACTCAAATCACTGTTATTCTCATCATATCCTTTAGTTATTTCTGCTTCCATGCGGTCGGTGTAGTCCCTTTGTAGGTCCAAATTCGCCCGTATGAAGATTAATTTATTAAGTCGCTCTGGCAATAGTCGATTTCTATCTCTGGTATGTGTCCGTCCAAACAACAACTAATGTCTCTCAGCTGCGGCGGATGATGGCAGAATACTGAGCAATCTAACCGCAATATATAATCAACAAAAAATATTTAAAATGTACTACTTAGACTCTCTTGTACCACCCGGGCTTACGCACATAACCAGGTATTCACCAGCAGGAGTGACCATTTTATTGTATGTACATATAAATTTTGTCACTCTAGCTACAGGCCCCAATTTCACCACGTTGACAAGTGCTAAAATTGTAAATTTACTGTTTCTCCGATCGAGGGAGTCTATAGCCTACAGAAACAGCTTATTATCTGAAGGGCTGTGCGTTTGTTTGCCACCAATATAAAATGTAGTACAGGAAAAGAGCAGAAGGAAATCAGCAGTAAATAAATACTTTTATGCGGAGCAAAATTACAATTGTCACAAAAAACACGACAATTGTAGCGAAATTCCGACATAAGCCGAACCTCATGTCAAGATTTAATGAAAATTTTACTAAACCTTGCGACAATTGTCATGGGTTTCGGAAAATAAAAAGTAGTTTATTAACGATATAATGACGTTGTTAGTAATAATTTTGTATTGGTGGAAAACAAGCACATGGACCATCCGATAGTAAGCGGTAGCCGTAGCCTACGGAGGCCTGTGACGTCAGTAACTGTGATATTTTACAATTGTCACACTTGTAATTATGGTGAAATAGGCCACGGCCAGCAGCTTAGTAAAACATAGTCCTTTCCATCACCTTAGCGGGGTTATGTCCATGACAGGTCGCCAAATAACTTAATTTGCCCAAAAACCTTCTTTAGCCTGGACCTCCTGGACTCGGCGAATTCAGCCATCAAATCACATGTGCTTATGTTTAAATTATCTGCCAATTTTGTTACAGGGGAAAGTGGGAAGGATCCGTACACTTTTTACTCTATGCCTCGTAGAAAAAAAAGTACGAACAATTTTTAACGAAATCAATGCTGCTTGGTGGCTATATTATCTTGCTTTCATAAAAGTTTTGCTTAGAGCTAATACAAAGTAAGGTTTGAATGTAAGATAGTTTTTCCCAAAAAATGAAAAATTGTACGAAAGCGCCCCATCCGTGGGGTACCTTCGTACATAGTATTTTTTACCACAGTATTAGTTTTGTTCTCAAATGTTCTGTATTTATTTACAAATATTTTTTACATATATCGACAATTTCATTTGGAAATAACAATGTTCTCACTAAACAAAAATATTGGGGTACATTCGTACATTATGGATTCTCATACATTCTTGGCTGTACGAAAGTACCCCAACGAAAAATGAAAAACTTAAAAGAAAAATAACTGTAAACCGTTCTTAATCATTAAATAAACCATTGCATACGTAGTTCAAAGATTAGCTTATGAAGTGTATTTAATTACGTTTGTAACTGAGCAAAGCTTTCTGAAATAAATGCATTTAAAAATGACTCTTAGTAAAACATACTTTGAGGTGTCAAAAACATGTTTTAATTTTTTTTAAGAAACTTGCTGCCATATTACCATCCCTTCTCGGTGGTGAGTTATGCATATTAGTGGCCGTGATACATAAAAATATGAACATGTTCGCGTGTCGGATAGCGGAGATATGATCACTGTACGAATGCTCCTGCTGTACGAATCCTACCCACTCTCCCTATTGTGTCATGTTTAGTAATTCTGCATTTGATAACGTTTCATATCCGTCAAACACAGTTTTATGAAACCTGGGGTCTGGCATGTATGCAGCTAAGTGCACCGGCTGTATAGTATAGTTCGTGAAATATAAATTGGTAACTTTCTACCTACATTATAGTAAAATAAACATTCAATTTATGTTTCTCGAACTATACACAAAATCGTTTGCGGTTTTCGATATGTGTTAATATAGTTAGAAAGCTATTTACAATTTCGGTGCAATCGTCCGTAAAATCTAAACTTGTGTTTTTTTTCTTATTGTCAGGATGCAGCCGGAACTTCCGATATATGTGGTTTGTTGGGTTCGATGTTTACTATCGCAATGGATATTGGCGACGAAATTGCTTCCGTGATAACGGTCATTACATTGACCATAAGGAATCTGATAAAATGATTTGTTTGATGCTGCGGTCGACATAAGCACCCTGTTGAGTAATGACCAGTGACTTTAAAGCCTCTCGAAGGGATTTAAAAGTCTGAATTGCACCAGCCCATGTCGTTTTACTGGACAATTTTAAAGTAGTAAATTGATCTCCATACTTTTCTTTTTGTATTTATTCAAACACTTCCAAGCACACATATCTCCTGTTAATGTGCTTTACTGTCCTTTTGCATTGCTCGAAAAATAATTGAAAACAGGTTATCTCCATTATGTCAGTAAATAATAAAAAAAAAAAAAAAAATTTAAAATTTAAAACTGTTTATTTCTGAGACAAGTGCTTATTTCTATTTTAACATTGATTGCAAAATCTCTTTTGTATGAGATTATGTGCGCGGTCACTAAACTCGCGTGTTACGTTACCTATTATTTACTTAAATAATAATATATAATAATAGAATCTCATTATTTCTTCATATTAAGTTGGTATGCTAGTATATTTCCCAGTGTGTTTATCCTTTGTAAAATATTCTTTGAGAATTTTATTGACTTGCGATTGTTTTGTATTTTCTAATGTATGTACTAATTTCTTAGGTAATTTATTTAATATATCTGGAAGAATATACCAACAAATCCTTTTGCCATATGAATTGCTGGCTTTCGGCACTGTGTATAATGGTAAGTGATGAAGTTGACGCAACTTTTTAGATCTTACTGATTTTTGTAACTGAATTATTTGATGAGATTGTTCTTTTATTATCGCTGCGTCAATTTTATCAAATACACTCATGACTTTGCAATATTTAAATAATAAGGAATAGTTATCTTTATATTTATTTTTTATCTTATATGGCACTATGGTTTTAAGCAGTCTTAACTGGATATCATATATCTTTTGTATATATGTCTTGTATGTTCTACCATAACTTGATAGTCCATAGCTAATTACCGAGTCTGCCAACGCCAAATATAGTAGTCTTATAGTTTTATATGGTAGCTTGTGCTTTAAAATACTTAGTTTGGCTAGGATTGATCTCAATTTATTACAGACTTTATCTATATGTGGACCCCAGTTGAATTTATTGTCGACTGTGAGACCTAGGTATGTATGTTCATTGACAAGTTCGAGCTTTTGGCAGGCACAGTTTACATAGTTATTGTGCATACATTGGTGCTCATGGGCTATTACTTTTGGCTTTAGGTTTGTTTTCAAATATGGTGAGTGTATATACATGATTTTCGTTTTTTGGTAATTAATTGATAAGCCGACATCATGTGCCCATTTACACAGGTTATTAAATTCTTGTTGTATTATACCTTCCGCTATACTAGGGTCTTTGTGTGCTACTAAGATACATGTATCATCAGCAAACTGATATACAGATCCATGCTGAAATATATTATACATATCGTTAACATACAGAATATATTCCGTCGGGCCAATTATTGAACCCTGGGCTGTGCCGCATAGGGTTGGCACCAGCTTACTTTGTGCTCCGTTTATGCTCACAGTGTTGTATCTGTTTTCGTGGTAATTTCTGAACCATTTCAGCAATGGACCCTGTATGCCACCCTGCTCAAGTTTACTGTATAAGGTGTTATAATCTAGGGTATCAAAAGCTTTGCTGAAGTCGATCATAATATTCAGGATATGCTTTTTTTCATTTAGGTGACTATTTACTTCATCACTAAATGCCGATAACAGTTGCGTGGTGCTTTTATTTTTCTGAAAGCCATATTGTCTTTCATGTATAATTGCATTATTCGATAAGAAGTCATTTATCACTTCTCCATAATATTTTTCTATTATTTTATCAATACAAGAAAGTATGGTAATTGGTCTATAATTGTTAGAATTGCTATGGCTGCCTTTTTTATGTATAGGGCGTACTATACCTATTTTTAACAGATCTGGATAAAGTGAGTTAGAAATACATGAATTTAGTAGGTGCGTCAAAACAGGAGTAAGGTTTATTGCAATGTGTTTTATATCTTTTGCCCTTATTTTATCAAACCCAGGACTTTTTTTGTCATCTAAGCTCATGATAATTTTATACATTTTATCTTCGTTTATGTACCTTTGGTTAATCGAGACTGATGGTGTATTGATATATGACTTCTCATCAAACAGCTTTGTGTCACAACTACTTTGTACATTTTTTATATTTGAATCAAAATCGGCAGCAAATTTGTTACATAATATTTTTGGGCTTAGTTTAAAGGCTTTTGTGATCACTTCGTCCACTGACTTAATTATCCTACCAGTTAGCCTATTTATGATTTCCCACATTTTTTTTGGGTTTTTAAAATTGTTACATATTTCCAACTTGATTGATCTATTTTTTGCTTTATTCATTAACTTATTGGTTTTATTTCTATACTTGTTATAAACTAATCTATTTTTACTGTTACTCATATCATTTTTCCAAATTTGAAATAATTCTTTTTTTTTATTTGACATGTAGTTTAATTTATTTGTGATCCACTTACATTGGTCTCTTTTACTAAGCCCAATCTTACATTTTATATTACATTTATTATATGTGTCTGTGAATTTTTCATGTATATACCTCATTATGTCATTAGGATTAGACATCAAGAAAGTAGGCGACCAGTCAATTTTACATAATGCCTCTTTTACTTTGTTATTATCTATTTTTGTTATCATTTTACACCTTTTTTTGTATTCATAGTTGTTACACACAGCTAAACCCGTTATGAAATGGTCAGCCAACTCACAATGTACTACGGCTGATTTTATGAAGTAAGAATTACAATTATTATTTTTGGAACATTGTATACTGAAGTCGCGAAGGAATATGTGGTCTATACATGATTTGGAAATTCCTACTGTAGTCTTACAAATTCTGGTATGTTTACTAATACAACACTCAAACCCCATTTCATACAGTGTATTAAGGTATGTATTGACAATATTATTATTACAAGATATATCTAAATTAGTATCTCCAATTAGTATACAGTTTTTCCTTAACAAGCATGTTGAGAGTATGCGTTTTAGTTCACTTATAAATGCCAACTTATTAAGGTTAGGAGGCCGATACACTGCACATATATATGATTTATAGTTCTCGGATGTTACTTCACACACTAAACACTCAAAGTTAATTGTGGAAACTGGTATGCATTCAAACTGTATGGATTTATGTGTATATATCACTATGCCACCCCCTCTGCGATTTTTTCTGAGATGACAATACATATTGTAACCTTGAATCTCGAATAATGGTTTCAAGTTATCGCTAATATTTGCTTCGGTTACGATTATCACGTGTACAAGGGCCTTACTCTCTGCTAATAGGTATTCAAGTTGGGTATGATTTTTTATCATGGATCGCAGGTTAACATGTAGAATAATCATTCCATTGCACTGTTTAGGTATTTGACTAACAAAGTCGTTCCAGCTGTTCTCTTCGGTTTCATTTATGAATGGATTTAGTTCCATTAATAAGATAGATGAGAGTGTTGACAGTGGATGTCTTTGTTATTGTTTTTTGAAAATGCGACAAAAAATAAGGCGCAGAGAACCGGCGATGCCGGCAGCAACATAATGCAGCTCGTAATGAGAAAAAATGTGTTGATTTTTACTTACTGAAAGTTGTTGTCAGCCTCTCCACGTCCTTTGTGGACCTAACAATGTATACTTTCTCACCTTCGGATTTGCGTACCATTATGCTGCCGTTTTTATACCACACATACTTGCATAACTGGGTGTTTTTTAGATCTGATTTCGTTTTCCATAGTAGGTAGGACGTGGATGGTGTCAGAGCTTCACGTAGGTATACACCGCGATTCCCTTGGCCACCGGCATCTGAGTTGGTCAGCGTTGATGATTTTGCAGAGTACAGCCATTTCTCTTGGCAACCGTCACGTAAACAGATGATGATTGGTGCAGGCGCATTAGGTGTAGGGCGGTCTTGGTTACTATTTCGCTTCTTTCTGTAGGCCTTTACTATATCGTCACTGTTTTGGTTTAGCTTCGTGCAGATTGTCTTTGCTATTTCTGTAGCATTTTCATTTTCTTGTACTTCTATGCCGCAGATTTCAATTTGGTTGGCCAGCAGTGTTTGTTCTAGGTTGTTGATTCTAGTTTCTAAGGTTTCATTTTTTAGGTCTAAGTTTTTGCACTTGTTTTGCAGATCATTGCACTGGTTTTTAAGGGACTTGGCATTATTCTCGCAAGTTTTCATTTTTTCTTCGTACTCGTCAATTTTCGCAGAGTAGAAGTCGAGGGTACTTTGGAGTTCGTTTTCGATGATTTCTTGGACTTTTACGCGTATCTCGTCCAACATCCCTTTTATCATCCCCGCACGTGTTTGTTCCGTTTGTGTTGGTTCGTCTTCTTCACAGTTTGTATCTGGTAATATGCAAGATAAGCGCTTTGGTTTTGTTCCAGAACAAATGCGACATTTCCAGTCAACATCTGTCATGGCGTATAACGCGTTTAGTTGATCTGGCGAAATATACGTACATTCACCATGATCCCACTTGCTGCACTTTGAACACTGCAATCCAGGACTTTTCTTCGACACTATCTTTGGACATTTGAAGCACTTAGGCTGTTTACCCATTTTTTATCGCGTTAACTGTATATTATGTCGATCGAACGATGCGTTAGCATAAAATTGCATCCGGCCGGTAGCGCGGCGAGCGAGCGACTGAACACATTTAAGCCGTAAGCTGCACGTGATCAAACTCGGCTTGAATCTGTCGCCATGCTGCACGCATGTTAATTGCATTATCACTTATCAGTAACTAACGCAACAAACTTGTCCGAACCAATTTCTGCAATTTTTTTTTATTGCTAAGATATACATATATTTCGCCCAAGAAGTAGCGCAGCAGAAGTGGAGATGGATCGGGCATACTCTTCGAAGAGGAGCAACGAACCTCGCTAGTATCGCCTTTGAGTGGAGGCCTCAAGGTGGAAAACGAGCTCGTGGTCGCCCTGTACACACATGGCAAAGAAGCGTGGAGAGCGAATTGCGAGCCGTAGGTCTGACCTGGAGCGAAGCCAAGAAGGTTGCTCAAGACAGGAAAGCGTGGAAGGATCTTGTGGAGGCCCTATGCACCTCCGGGGTGCCCTAGGAATTACAACAACAACATACATATATTCACCATTCTAGGGTAGATGCTGTTCGAAAAAATTGGTCCAGGTGTGGTAATAATGAAATTTATGACACCTTCTTTGCTTCGAACATATGACCAGCCGTCAGTAACTAAGGGTGAATCAACTTTTTTCTGTCTGTTATTGCCATGGTTACGGTCTCCTGAGTCACGTTGGTTTAATGCAAAATTATGCTACTTAAATTATGTAAACTAGGGATGTTACGAAGGTGACTTTACCAGAGCCGGAGCCGGATGCGGAGGTGGGGTTTCTTTTTTAACGGAGCCGGATCCGGAGCCGGAGGTGTAAGACGATCCTTTACCGGATCCGGAGCCGAAGCCGGATCCAGAGGTTAACCGTAGGCGGAACCGAAGGTGAAGCCAGAGTCAAGTTTCTTATAATTTAGTGAAGGCTTAATGAAAAATATTTGTGTAGAAGTTTAGTAGAACGTCCCACTTTTTCGATTGTAAGGACGATATTGGCTTGATTTTGATACGAGTAACCGGTCAAAACATCCTATCGACAAATTAGGACGTTTTTCTGTAAAACAACACATATTAAGGTAAAGGTACGTTAAAATGAGACAACACGATGTAATTAAACTTTATACTTTAATTCAAACATTTTTGTTAAAAGTTTAAGTTTGACTCACTATAATCATAAAAGTGGTTGCAAGTGTTGCGACACGTAATTTAACACTTTAAATTATAAAAAATTAAAAAAAACTCTGAAAGTATTAAATTGTACTTCGAAAACAATAGTTTTGCGGCTTTACCACCATCTAGCCTATTTCTCAGTGGACCGTAGATTAACCCGGCGCCGCTAAATAATTGCTCACTAGCCACTGAGCCAGGTGGGCATGATAGGTAATATAGGTATTGCCGAGCAATTGAGAATAATGGCTGAAATTAAGGGAATCCGTTTTTGTCGACGATACTTGTTGAGTAACCCTTGTAAAACGATGAATTTACTTAAAAAAATATCATCTGCATTCGTATCTTCTTTTTCGTACTAGTTCGTACTCGTACATAACTAGTTTATCTATGAGACGAATAGAGAGCAATCGCGGGTGATAGGTATGTAACTTCCGGAGTAGTCATAACCTGTAGGCTAGGGTGGATCGATTTTTTTATTTTCGGATAATCATAAAATAATCATTACGAATCGATACTATGCGGCTAGAGAAACAAAAAGTATTACGACCATTTTTGAATATTTTATCATTTTGGACCCCATTTAGAGGCCCGAAGATCGGCCTTATTTTTAAGGTTTTTTTTAAGAAAACTTAGATAAGCATGGATATTTTCCGTTTTACTTTTACGGATAAACAAAATAAGATTGTTTTGCATACATTTTGGATTTGCGTGGTTTAATACTGCTAACAATGTTCATATACATTGTTAGCAGTAGGTATCTCCAAAAAATGATTTTCAACTTTATGGCTCTTGCGACAGTACTTCCCGAATGATTATCGGAAAAAGATATATTGTTGAAGATGTTACTTTTTAGACAGGTTATTCTTATAGGGCCGCGTTTCAGAAATTCTTGAAAAAAAAATTTTTGGTTTATGCACTGAAGTATAAAAAAAAATTTTTTTTCGGATTTTTGGAAACGCTGGCCAATAAAACGATGGTCGTAAAAAGTAACATTCTTTAACAATATATCATTTTCCGGTAGTCATTTGGCAAGAGCCTCAAAGTTGAAAACCGGTTTTTGCCGATACTGGTTATAATTTTCATGTAATTAAATTGTGCAAATTCTAAATTTATGACAAATAATGTTATTTTGTTTCTACATAAAAATGAAACCGAAAATATCCACGAACTACTGAGTTTAAGATATTGATACAAAGGACAAAATATGTAAGAAAAAATTAATATGATCAAATACATCAACAATTTATCGACGTTTATTTTATTTATTATCGGCACGGTCAGTCGTATCTCTAGTTCGCGGCCTGCTCGCAGCGGCCGTACCAAGAAATGATAGTACGGTTTTGTGAATATCGTTAGCAATTCGATACATTGCACGGTCGCTTACCAAATTGCAACTTGCTTGCTGTTCTAAGCCGTCAATGTAAAACGCACATAAAATTTGTCACTGAATAGTTCAACCAATTGGTACGCCCAAGACAAATCATTATGACATTTATGTCAGCGGTTTGTTGTTATATATTATTTGTAAAAATACGTGGTTTTGTCAAGTAATAACTAAAAAAATAAATACTTACACGTGGTACGTGACTCTATACTCCTTGAAATTTTTATTTACACTCCTATTTTTAGAAGAAATAACGGCACAATGCGGCATTTTGCGGATATGTCCGAGCTCATTCTGCAGTCGCGGGTAAGTTGCGACTGGCTCATAGGGCGCGCATCTGTCACACTTATAAAGGCCAATGGGTCATAACGCTGCGACATGTTCCATGCCTCCGTTAGCTATCTAAACTCATCTGTGGTTAATACTCCTATGGAGAGTAAGTTGAATGTAAATAAAAATTCAATGATAAATGACCTTGATCAAGTACGTTACCAAAGACTTATAGGCAGTTTAATGTACTTGTCAGTTCTAACCAGGCCTGACATAACATATTCAGTAGGTAGGACATTTGAGTCAATTCAATAATTGTTATACCAGTGAGCATTGAGCATATGCCAAAAGTAAAATATCTAAAAAATACTAAATCTTATGGCATAAAATATTGTAGAAATGGTAATTGTAATATAACTGGTCATGTTGATGCTGATTGGGCTCAAAATGTATTGGATAGAAATTCTTATACGGGATTTTGTTTCTTATTATCCGGAGGTGCTATTGCTTGGGAAAGTAAGAAACAAAGAACCATAGCGCTTTCGTCATGTGAAGCCGAATACATGGGAATTTCTGAAGCTTGTAAAGAAGCTGTTTATTTAAGAAATTTACAATTTGAAATTACAAATAAAATGTATACAAACAATTTGTGCAATGATAACCAAGGTGCACAGAAGCTTTCAGCAAACCCAGTAATTCATAAAAATACTAAACATATAGATGTAAGGTATCATTTCACAAGAGAATGTGTTGCAAATGGGTGCCAGATGATATTTTAACTAAAGGCTTGTTTACAAGTAAGCATTACAACTTCATGGAAGCTTTAGGTTAGTTAGAGAATAAATATTTCGATAAGTGAGGGTGTTGAAGTATATCGAAATATAAATTAATATTAAGCTGTTTAAATTTTAGTTACTACTAGCGCCATCTATGAGTATAACTGTAATATACGTCTTCTTTTAAAATAAACGTCAGTTCTCTGAAAAAATCACATCGTGTAATATTATATTTTTTTCTCTCTCTTGATATGTCAGACGATTCGAAAATGCTTTTATTAATAAGCTTACTTGAATAAAGAATAGTTTGAATTTGACTTTGAATCATGGGCAAAATCCGCTTCTTTAAACATTCCTTGATGTAGACGTCAGTAGTCATTGTAGAAGTGGTAATGAACGCCGTGGATTTCATGCCGCATTCACATATCGCCTGCCATAGCATTGCCTTTGATCCGAATTTTTCAGCGTATACGAGTATTGAAGTTTTACTCTCATCCAGTTGTTCTCCTTTGCGGACAGAGTATTGTGGCCCCGGTAGTACTGAATAATCGAATTAGCATTATTCATCATGTTGTATTATGCACTGTTCATTTTTGGTAAAAAGAGTGTCGTTTAATTTTGCGGCCTGTTTTTGAGATCGTTTTGGTTTCCGTTGCTTTCGATAGGTCCTTAAGTTGTTACGCTTCTTTGCCCTCTGGTCCATGCATACCGATGTTTTACACTTTTTGGCCACATCTCTTATAGAAGCACTTGGTGATTTTTTGATTGTTTGGCATATTTTGAAATTCATATTGCGATAGATGGTTCACATACCAACTTTTCTTCCACTTTTTGGCTTATCTTTAAAGTACACTCTAACCTGGCCATTCTTTTTGATGGCATTACAAACGGCAGAACGACTCACATTCTCAAATTTTGCGATCGTTCTTATAGAAATACCTTTCTCAAGGACGTATTTGTCTACGATCCGTTGCTCTGGTGCGAGGCCTTTTATTTTGCCAAATTAAAAAGAAGCAAGTTACAAGTGCTGAAATTATTTGCTTTATGACATGTCATCTAATACCTACATGTATCGTTTCTATTAAAAAAACAAACTAGAAAAAAATAGTGGCCAGAAACAGTTGTCCCTATAATTCTCAATACAGTCTTTATAAGATGTCCCAACATCTTCCCTCTTCTGTTGGCGATGATTGGCAATAGGCACCTCCTCTCCTTTACCCGGTTGAGCCCGAGGGGAGAACCCGGAGGGGGGGGGGCAGGCAGGCAAGAAACTCACTAAACATCACCAGGGGGAAGGGGTGGCTCAAAAAGTAGCCGAAAAAACCTCGCATGATTTATGCATGACCGCTAAATCTGCTGTAGTGTGAGCTAATGCTGCTATATCGTCTGTAAAACGTATGAATTGGATCTTAATCCCATTGAATTTAACCCCCCCCCCTTGCCAGACTCGACCGATTTCCTAATAGCGCACTCTATAAAGATGTTAAATATAAGCGGCGAAAGTGGGCAACCCTGTCTTACCCCTGTTTAATTCGTGCCTTTCTCGTTTCTTCCCCTATTTCAATAATGTTTTCCTGGTTTCTGTAGAGTTCATAAATAGTTCGTCTATCCCTATAATATAATCCTGCTCTCTCCAAATCTTCGTCACCTGTAGGGTTACAGTAAAATAAACAAAACATTTCCTCTTTTGCGACTATGGGAGTACATACCTAGATGAAAAAAATGTTTTAATTTTATTCTACCAGTCTGTCGGTTTGATTAATATGAATACCTGTACCAAATGATAGATTTCTAGTACAGACCTACTAATTACTAACTGAGCTATTTTGCGGACAGACAGACATATGAAACCAGCCCAATAGTTTAATTTAGATTTTTTTTATGATGTCGACGCTACTGTCCTACACATATGATCTAGACATTAAAGTAATTTGTTTTCTAGATCGCGCTGCGTTTCTAAAACAGTTTTTGCAAAGCTTTGGCTAGGTTATGACTACTTTAACTATGCCAGATCAATATGAATGACAAGGTTGCGCCGTCGTCCTTGATTCTGGATTTAATTGACTGACTACTCATGTGCTGGTTGGTACATAATCGTATCTATCATGTGGAGGCAATAAGTGTTTGATGTCGGGTAGTATTGCTCGAGGCCACGTACGTTTGACCTTCGGGGCAGGTGTTCAGCACTGGCGATGGTGCCGCGTGCCTACCGCACGTTTGCCGCAAGCCTCGACTCAATGTACGACACCTGTATCGATTCACTTAAAAATATTGGATGCAGGTGGCTTATGACGATTCTGCGTTTACCGTTTATCGGGTTACGCGTCACTTTCACGCTTGTCCGAACATCACTTATAATTTACCGTACCGTCGAAATGAAAAGTAGTGTTTAACTCGGGTGGAAGCGACCCATCGATCCTGGAATAGCAATGCATCGTCGACAAGTTTCCAAAGTTGCGCAATGCTTCGTATGAGTTTTCCGGTAACTTTTGAGGATGTTTTCGAGAACGAGAATTTATCGAATTACTCAAAAACTTCGTAGTTCATGCCAATAACATTTACGACATGTTATTGGTATGAACTACGGTATAACTACTACCTTTCCAATAAATGTGTTACATATCAATTATCATCTTATCAAATGTACAGTAAAATGCATGGGAATCGGAGTAATTATAGTAATTGAGAAGGAGTGTTTAACTTTATGGCAATGGACGGAATAGACATACTGTAGAATACATTATGTCTGAGATTACAACTGTTATAGATAGCATTCGAGCAGACAGATTTACAGCTGTCACTACAGATAATGCATCAAATATGAAAAGATGTGGACAACTGCTTGAAGATAAATATAATAATTTGATATAGATAGGTTGTATTGTTCAGACGCTACATTTGAATGTTTCAGACATTTTGAAACCACAAACAATTCGATTTTTACTTAACAAAGTAACCGATCTGGTGACAACCGTAAGACAGTCACAAATCTTATCACTATCAGCAAATTTCAAACAGATTACTACTGAACAACAAACACAAATTTCATTGACATTGCCATGCAAAATACGGTGGGGTAGTACCTCTCGTTTTGCCATCATTTCATCTAAGTACATTCTTCAGACATCATCAATCAACGATGATATCAATGACAAATTTTCTTTGTTTCAAAAAGAGAACATTTTAAGTCAGTATTTTTGGTACTACAAGTTACAACATTGCGAGATTTCGTAAAGATATTTTCTGATTGGATGACTGTGTTAGAGAGTGATAATCCAAAAATATATAAAGTTTGCGCTGTTTTAGAGAAATAATGCAAAGCTTAAATAATGAATCCTTAAAGGACATTTTAAGTTTTAGAGATATTGAATTTCTCAAAAAACAGTTTCAAAAACATATAGAGTATTGTGTTTCAGTAGCAAAGTAACCAAGAGCACTTAGATACTATTAATAATTGCTTAGACCAATAACAATATATTTAGAATATTCGTGCCTTTCTTTAATCTTTGTATTTTTCTATTTATTTTATCATTAATGCCAACCAAATCCACACCTACAGGTTGGTCCAAACCTTGACGTCAAAAAAATTTTTTTAGATTCCTCACGTCATGAGCTATCAGAATATACCCCATGTATGTTAGCCGATTTTTTGTAGTTTTCGAGTTATGATTATTTGAAAATTTTTTTTTTGAGAAATTCTGGAGTGAACAAATTTATTAATAAAAAAAACTATTGGGTTATTTAACTATTTTCTTTTTGTAAAAGTATTAGTACAAATAAAGCATTTACGGACAAAAAAAAAATA
>JALPQI010002826.1:0-47595 GCA_025490895.1 Thaumatotibia leucotreta | reverse complement strand
TCGTCTTAATTGGCAGATAGATATTAAAAACGTCACTTATCATCCCGAAAGGTGGCGCTTTTGTAAAAGTATATACAAGGGTTTTTGGTTTAATTCAACCACGTGTTGATATACGAAGGCGCAAATACAATACATTACATCCCGGAGGTAACACACCGAACCTAAACTAGAATTACATTAAATGACTTACTACGTACTAACCTTTCCAATAGTTAAAGAGAACTACGAAATAAAATGGTAAGAAAATATTTTAAAGTTAATACATAAAAAAATATAAAACTATGGACGGACCCATGAGATTAAAGACTAGCTATTGGTAAGTACAGCCCGGATACAAATTCAAGTCACCCAATTTTATTATACAAATAGGCCTGATGACTGTCAAGTCAAAACAACATCTTTTTTCGAACGGTCAAAAGGATCGCCACTAAGAAGTTTTATATGATATACACAAAAGTGACGTCAAGTTTGTATATTGCCAAATGACTTACTCTTTTAAGTTCTTTCCAATTGTCTAAATAGAATTTCTGTACAAAAATTACTGCAATCTACATGATAGTAATAATTTCTTCGTGTATTATGTCGTACATAATGTGAAATATTTTATTTTAACTACAGTCACCACCCCTATTGATAAGACAATATGCCTTAGTTATTAAGTAAGCAATTTTGTGAACTCAAAATAGATGCATAAACATTTTATAAACGTTTAGCATTTTGTAATTGTAAATTTTGAGGTTAGTAACAGTACTAACTAGATAAGAAAAGGATAGATACAGTTGTTGTTACTTATACGGTAAGATATTGATAAGTAGATAATTGACGTGAATTTCTAACCGAGCGATAAAATAGTATGTCAATCACATTAGCCTTAAGACCGATAAAACAAATTACATGGCAACCCAAGCCCAAATTAAGAAGAACATGAGTTAAATCGACAAAAAACACTAATTAGCAAATAATTACAATTAAATACGTAAGTCTTTTCGTTTACGTGATGCTATTTTGTGTAAACGGTTGTCAATTTCACTTTATAAGGATTTTGACAGATATATATTGTGTTTTTGCCTATATTGAGGCAAAATAAATAGATTTGCCCCACATTAGCACATACGTAGGAAATATTAACAAGTAAAATACAGTATAAGTATAGAAAATACAAAATTTAAATTAGAACCTCACAAAATAATATTTTGTTCAATATTTGACACAATTGGAATGTTTGTATCACAATCGTTGATTAAGTAGAAGACCTGAATACAAAAACTGTCTATAAACAATTTTAATTTAACAAAAAAATAAGTCGTCGAGTCGCTTATAATAAAATACTAAGACGACCCGAAGAGTTATTTTTTAAACACTAAATTAAGTTCAACATCGATACAATTTTATAAAAATGTATTTGCTAAATTGCTATTTGTAAAAATGACGATCTCTACAGTTGTCATTCGATAAAAATAAGCTTTTATTTCAATTTATATTTATTACAAAAAGTATCACCGGAACAAATGAAACGAATTATTTTCAACTTCGACAACAATGTCAACGCCACCTATTGATGAGTTTCATAACTATTGGTGAATAAATTCCGTTATTCCTAATGTCGAATAATAACATCTAAGGAATCAAAGTTAAAATAATTCCTTCCGATCGTTCCAACGAGTTTAAATAACGTATTTTTATAAACATTTTAAATAATTTATCGAGACTGTTTCCGATGTTTAATTTGTTATGGGATTTAATAATTCTAACACTCGAGGCGACCATCGAACTCACAGTACAGTATTTTTACGTACGTCTCCCGATGGTATAAACAGAGAATATAACACTCATTTTTTTATTATACATTTCAGTTAGACGCATTGTAAAATACGAAGTGTATCCATCTTTATATCCGCTTTAAAAGCAATTAGGAAAACCTATAAAGAACAGAAAAACCTTGAAGACAACCGAAATTCTCATAATGTAATACTGTGGCGCCATCTTTTATTTTAGTCCAGAAACTACCGCGCAACTGGTGGCGCCATCTCTGGCCGCCTCGGGTGATTATCTAGCGTGAAGTTATCTCCTGTTGTTGAGTTCGTAGCCGTTGTCTTTGCTCGGCACCTTGGATGGTGGCGGCTTTGCCACAGCGTGGCCTTCAAGCCGTAGCGTGCTTTGGCGATGCGATGATCTGAAATGAAAGCAATTAATAAATACAAGCTCCTTTATGTTTCACACAATGTCGTAACAGATGTGCTTACCATAGAAAAAATCGACTGTGAAAGACTGGTTGTCACGGGATTCGAACCCGCTTCCTTGCCGGTCCAACGTGCTTCCAATTACACCAGACGACCTTCCGTGAATCACAGCGAATTTAGTCAATGGTATTGTAAAACGAATCACTAGCGACATCTGTACTTAATGTTTCGAAGGTACTACAACCTTAAGCCACTCAAAGACGTGTGTCTACCACAATCGTCCGCAAACCATACAAATCTCCGTTGCGTTGAATTTGCTATGGAGGGCGCTGTAATCATGATTAGAAAATAAGAATTTGTTTTTTTTTTTTAATTAAACAAATTGACATTGGTGTTACTTTTTTATAATGCGGTTAATCCCACAATGTCGTAACAGATGTCCCTTATGTTTGTTTTTTTCTAACCTTTTATAGAGCACCGGTCTCAAAAGCGACCACCCTATAGCACTATCTTTTTGTATTTTTTTTCTTGTACAGAATTTTTCGTATTATATAATGGCGTTGAGGCTTGAACCCATGATTTTTTCGAGTGTTGCCCGTTAAAGGGTTTGTTGTTTTGCCGCCTCTCTCACGTCCCGCACGGTGCTATGCCCCTCCTAGTTACGCAACTGTCGGCGTCAGAGTGTAGTCATGCTCACCGTATGAGGCAGGTGACGGCGAGCAGAATAAGAAGTGCTCCGAGCGCGGAGAGTCCCCAGCCCAGCGCTGCACGCGCCACGGGAGGCGCCGTGGTCGCCAGCCGCAGCAGCGACGATACTTCATCCGGGAGCTCGTCGATACCCTGAAAACATGCGACGTTAGTATGCAAACATGAAATGGTCACAAATCTTGGTATCAGTCACGGTCATCCGGGGCAAACGCTACTATGACGCGAATATAAGGTCCTAATTTATTAGTTGCAGATATTTTAACACATGATACTTTACATTAAATTAATTAACTTTAAATATAAATTAAGAAATGTTTTCATGTAACTTTTTTGATTTCATTTCCCTAACAAAAAAAAAATATAATTTCGTCTAAAAAAATCATCATGTGCATTATCACATGTCACAATAACACTGTCTGTCATGTCATCAAACGACACAATCCAACGGAAAATAACATGACATTGACAATCAAGTATTTAATTTATCGACGTGAAGTGGCCAGTTCCAGTTAAGTGGTACGTAAAAGAGGTACTAGAATCTGTTCAATGAGTTTTCATTTCATAATCACATAAACAGGTCGACGACTCGCCACAGGATATAGATAAAGTCCATTTCAAATACGAAGGCCCGACTCCACTTAACAAACTCATTAGGCGTCAACAATAGGATCAGTGATTACAAAAGATACCTGGCCTGACCTTTTCGTGGTGTGCTATTTTTTGCATACAGCCGTGTACGACACGTGCCAATTTGTAGTGGACCTATTAAATGACAAAAGTCTCGAGTAGCATCGGGCCTTCGTATTTGTGTTTATTGCCTTTGTATCCCTTTCGATTTTATCAATATGTCTATAAAACCGAGAGGGACAAACAATACTTAGCTGCTTGTTAAGTTATGAGACGTTTATGAATAAGGGGGTCAACTTTTAATTATTGCAGACACCGGGAAACCAAACTCAGGGTAGGGTAGACTGGGTACGGTTGTAACACCTCGAATATTTCCGAAATTATCTACAGGAGGGCGAGGAGGGGTACAAGGGGAAAGGGACGCGACGGACAGGCAGAAACACAATTACCAGTGTTTCCGCGCCGTCCGCGTGGATAACACGCGTGTAGGCTATATTGTGTTTTGTCCATCAAAAGTAAGTATTTTTGGTAAATTTATTTTCAATTTATCTTTATTAGTAATGCATGTTACGTTTCGCTGATTTTTCTCCGTATTTACTAGACTTTTACGGTGTATTAACGAGTGTTGGTTTGAGTGTAGGCTATTCTGTTTAAAACATAGACCCGTCTTACCGGCACAGACGGGGGATGGGTACGGTTGTAACAATTTTTGTGGGTACGGTTGTAACTTTTTTTGTTTTTGTTTTTCGGATATTATACGAGTTTTTTCTCATTGTATATGCCAAGAAAACGTATTAGGAAGACATCTACAGCCGAAAATGATCAAGAATGCTTTGAAGATGCTTACGATAATGTGAAAAAGGGGAAGTCTTTGCGGCAAACAACAGAATTATATAAGTTTTTATATTAATACTAAACATTTAAGTCTTATAACTAGTGAGACATTCTTGGAGGCAATTTAGAATTAAACTAAAGAGAGAGATTAGTAATGAGACATTCTTTAAGAGTTTCAAGACTACATAAAATAGTAAATGTTATGTTATCTTAAAAATACCTTAATATAAATGAAAACAATAAGTACGGTATTACCTTTGTTAAATTTAATTGTGTCTATGTAATAAAGCTCATTAAAATTACTTGTTTGTGCTTATCTTGGGTATGTTACAACCGTCCCCTATCATTGTTACAACCGTCCACGGCATGGGTACGATTGTAACAGTGGCGCACAATCTGAACAAATCATTGCTGACAAAAAATACTGCATATGTGATATTTATTTCAAACCTTACCTTAACTCAAAAGCGTATTCTTCAATTTGTAACATTATGCTTAGTTCTCAGAGCTGTGATAGCAATGATATGAGCGATAGAAGTAAAAGTGTTACAACCGTACCCAATCTACCCTACCGGCGCCGCCGCGAGCGAGTAAGCTATGAGCCTTGTCCCTTTCTCTCGACCTAAACTGAATCGCGTTAGTACATCATGGTAGCCCGCCAGCGCGAGGTTGTGTGTTAATCGCAGCGTTCGACCCACGCGTTTAATTATTTTATGGAATGTTCATACCTAGCGTAGACGTGGTATACCCATTGCATTGATTGCATTGCGATTAACGTATACCTTGTACTTTCAACTCACCTCCTCGAACCACAGGATGGGGAACACGATATCGGGAAAGTTGGCGACCTGCTTGATATCGACGACCTGCGAGACAGCCAGGTTGATCTGGATGCGCGCGCGCGCACTCATTGCGATGCCCATCTCCTGTTGACAACGTTATTTTATTAGTTTTGGTGACTTTTATGTTATCTTATGTTCAAGGATCGGACAAACGCCCGTCATTTTGAAAACATATCAACTATAATGAACTCAGTATGCAACGCTGCAGGCAACATAATTATATGAATTTGACCAAACGTGTGCCAACAAAAAAGATATCAACGACCGGCCACCTCAGGATCTGCACTTCGTTATTTCATTATTTAGATTTGTTTGGATATTTTTACTGACTCATAGAAAAAGTATTGTACACAATAATGTTATAATGAAATTTTTCAATCTCGTACCTTATTTAGGCCACTCAACAAACTTCGTGGCCGACTGAAAGGCTCTCTATTATAACAGATTGTGTAAAATTCGATTATGATTACAAAACTTACAGGCTGAACGTCGATGTAGAGTCTGTGCTTCTCAGGTTCTGGCGGGGAGATGCCTTCCACCGCATCAAGGAGGCTCTCGTCAGCCAGGTAGAAGTGGGGGAACGACAGCATGATAGGAGAATCTGGAAAAAAACATCGAACATGTAAATTAATCTTGGGAATAATATAAATATGAAAAACGGGATTACGGGTCCCGTTCTGCCCTCCTAAGTTCGCAGTAATTCGTTTTAAAATGTTAATTAATCCATAAACATGATTCGAATAAAGTAAACAATTGATAGACATTTAAAAACTAATTACTGCGTTTATGGTTAGGAAGGCAACGTTGTAAAGGGTTTGAATTAAAATTATACGCGATTTAATCTGTTTTTTACAGTTTTCTATCATGAATGATACCGGTAACCGAGTTAAGCGGATAGACCGCTATGGCGAATACCACTACAAAAACTCGCTCGATATTTTCACCAATGAAGAAATATCTTAAATCATCGAATATAAATAATACCCCGTTTTAAATTATAATTAAAATATTCTACAGCGCCATCTATCGTTGAGTCCCACTCACCGTATTGACAACAGGGCGTCGGCGCGGGACGGAGGCAGTGGTTGTGGACTATGCATCGAATAATTTTTTGCAAATTTAATAAAAACGATTTTCCCGCGGCGAACACGTCGAGAGGGGGCGTAAAGTGCATATTAAATAGCGCCATCTATCGTTTAGTGCTCACCATATTGACAAAGCGATACGTTCGACAGAAAAATGTGGCGAACACAGCGGGGGATGAAGCGGTGGGCTTGCATATGAAACAACGCCATCTATCGTTTAGCATATTGACACAGCGACACGTTGAACAAGCCAGAGCGAACGGCGGGCCCGCCGGACAGAAGCAGCGGTTGTGAAATTTGCATCGAATATTTTTTGCAAATATAATAAAAACGAATTCCCCCCAATCAAGCTTAGCTTTTTACAGCTGAACGT
Organism: Thaumatotibia leucotreta; assembly: GCA_025490895.1. NCBI lineage: Eukaryota > Metazoa > Arthropoda > Insecta > Lepidoptera > Tortricidae > Thaumatotibia > Thaumatotibia leucotreta. The sequence goes on along the minus strand of JALPQI010002826.1, from coordinate 40,946 downwards.
TAAGTTTCACAGTTGTGTTCCGCATTCGATGAATCAATCAAAGCGTGTAATCCTAAACATGGGTATTTAAATGGATTTAAAACAGCGCCATCTATCGTTTAGTCCTCACCATATTGACAAATCAAAAATGACAATCCAATGTCTTACTTATTGAAAATAGAATTGCAATTTCAAGTGCCGCATGTGGTAAATATATGGCCAATAATAAACAACGCCATCTATCGTTTAGTCCTCACCATATTGACACAGCGATACGTTGAACAAGCCAGATGGCGCGCAGGGCGGCCCGGCGGGACAGAAGCAACGGTTGTGGTCGTCCGCTGCGAAAACGTCGAGAGGGGGAGTGAAGCGGTATCCTTGCACGCCGGCGGGGGACTCGATGTCGCGAAGGTATCTGTAAATAGGTTAAAAAAATCATTTATTTATTATTATTAGACCCACGGGAAACCTTCGATGGTGCTGGCCGGGGCATTGGCAGACCGAGAAGGAGATGGCGGGACGACCTGGTCGCGTTTTATTCGAATTGGCGGGAGAAATGTGACGACCGGGCCGAATGGAGGACGGAGAAATGTGACGGCCGGCCTTTGCCCAGCAGTGGGACACTAAACCAGGCTGATAAAAAAAAAATAGTTTATACTTAATTTAATATATGGTGCTGTTCCCTGAAAAACTATTCTGCTCAATTCGAGAACAATTCTCATTAAGGTTTGGATCACGTCTTCTGTTGTCTTTGTCAGATAACAGCGAGGTCTGCTTGTTAACGGTTAAAAAACAAAAAAGAGACACTTGGTAGGAATATCTCTGCGATTACACGTGCTTACTTAAGTAGCTATATTTGACAGTCAAGTGCAAAAACCCTTGGTATGGGACGCTACATGTGTAGACACCCTCGCGCCGTCCCACCTTCCAGGCACTAGCAATAGTGCTGGCCGTGCTGCCTCCACAGCGGAGGACCTCAAACGCCGCAAATATGCAACCCTTGGCAGTGACTATATGTTTGAGGCGTTTGGGGTCGAAACGCTGGGGCCTTGGGGACCCAATGCACGTCGTCTTTACAGCCTCACGCCTAATCGATGCCACTGGTGACCAGAGGGCTGGTCAATATTTCGCTCAGCGAATAAGCATTGCCATACAACGTGGCAATGCGGCCAGCCTTCTGGGCACACTGCCCATTGGCAGCGATTTGGGCGAGATTTTTTATTTGTAGGTTCTTTTAATTTATATGTATTTTTTTATATTATTGATTATTTTATATAAGTAGTGTTAAATTAATTGTGTCATTGAATGTACTATTATGAAAAAATCGAAAAAAAAATAGTAAAATAAAGTTGATGTTAGATTTAGTGCAAAAATATGTACCGAATTAATCCTCTCATAAATATGTTAAGACGTTCTTTATATTCATTACACAGAATTAAAGCGCACTGGGACATATTTTTGAGAATTCTTATTTTGCATTTGTATGTCCTTAGCCAGTTAGCATACATGCACATATTACTTAGAAGATTATGGCATTTAGCTAACCACATGAAGTATGTAGTCATAGTCATAATAAGTCATCAGGTCAAAAACTCAACAATATTCATAAACCAAACCAACAAACGTTACATAAAAGCTTACAAAAACAGATTGAACGCCAATGGGCATATCTGATTGCATTGCAAGCGAGCGTGCGAACCCATTGTGTCATTCGACCTCTTTCGATTGTGTATGGCTCGCCTTACTGTATGAGACTGTTGGAACTGTTAGCTGATATGTGCTGGGAATCGCCGTGTTTTGATAATAGTCGAGGCTTGGTAAGGAAATGAGAAAATTTGAGCCAAAATATCAGCAACGTCGTTTTTGTATAAATTGAATAAAATTACGATCATAAAGAAGAAAGCATTATTTTATAAGCTAAACGCAATTTTATGTAATTGCACAAAAAATGAAAAATATCGTGCAGAAGATGAACTAAATGCTCAAAAGTATTCTCTAGGTACCAGTAAATTTTCGGACAAAGCAGATTAAGCTGAACGGGCAATAAAAGCTTATATTAATAAGCATCAAAATGTGTACAATTCTATCAAACTAACTATAATATGATCGTAATTTTTCATATTTGCAAGTTAATTTAGGCTTGTGTTAAGCCACGATATAAGTGCTAATTAATAAATATATAAAATAAATTTCATGGGACCAACATTAATGATATTCATATTTTATATATCATCGAAAATTGTCCTACATTATGAACAGCTTTACCGAAGCTGTTATTAAGTACCATTTTTATCAATAAGTTATTACCTAATCTACGCACTTCACATATCGTTGGCTACTTTTCACGACAAAAAATCACACTTTCACACTTGTGGCGAAAATAGAAAAGTTGTAAAGTTCGGTATTAATCGCATTGATAATAAACAGGTATTGCATTGCGATTTTTTGCAGCTAAATGTGAAAATAACAGTGCTTTTTTTCCACAATCTCAGTTCTCATCTTATTGAATGATGTATCATAATAATCAGCCGGTTTAAAAGTCTTGCGTATGTCGCAAAAACACGTGTTAATGTTGCACGTATTACCACACAGTATGTGTAATGTAATGTAATACATCATTGGCATTTGCTGGGATCTTTTTTTGTTTTAGGATGTTGCGTGGTTCCTATTACCTGTGTTCGTGTAATGGTTGCACCAACGCGATGTACCTATGAGTTTTATTTGTGTTGTTATTTACCAATTTCACGTGGTTCAAGTTTTGTGTTCAATTTGTTGTGATTATTGCGTGTTAACACGAAATTTATAGTTTAACATGCGTGGATTTTTGGGAATGTCGTGTTGCTTGTGTAACTTTATTAGAACAGTTCACGTCATGTTAAGAATGTAATCAAAGTAAATTCCAATAACCACGGGCTCTGTGGTTGATAATGGAAACCAAGGCTCTTCAAAAGATATCGTGCGTATTGATTAAAAATACGTGAGTTTGAATTTATGTTTTCGTGTTAATATCTCACGATACACATGTGCGCTCTGTAGTAATTCGACAAAACGATTAGTGTTAAAGTAATAAAGTGTTTTATTGATTTTATACGCCGAGCAAGACTACAAGGCTTAGGTTACTCGTATTGGGCGTTGGTATTATCCAGAAAAAAACACTAAGCATTGATATAAGGGTATGTTAAAGTTAGCAGACGATAAATATCGTAATCTTCAGACTTTTAGCAGATCTTTGCTGGCTATGTGAAGATAGTACGTAGAGCTTTTAGAATCAGTACGACTGAAGCAGATTTTTAAACTCCAATGAGGTCATCTTAAAACACTTTAGGCTTTTTCTCTACAGAAGCGTTGGATACTTACTCTACAGGTAGGAGCCGCCAAAGATCTTTATCGTAGACCTTCAACGTATCTGGTCCAATGGGACATAATTCCAGAAAGGTTTGAGGGTTTTTTCTCTATGGAAGCGTTGGATACTTACTCTACAGATAGGAGCCGTCAAAGATGTTTTTCATAGAACTTCAACGTATCGTTTCTGGAGATGTGGGGAGAAAAAATGGACCCATCAGAACCAGCAATACTTACATTAGTCACTAGTCCAATGGGGCAGATTCTAGAAAGGTTTAAGCACTTTTTATCTATAGAAGCAATGGATACTTACTCTAAAGGCAAAAGCCGGCAAAGGTCCTTATCGTAGACCTTCAAGGTATCGTTTCTGGTGATGTGAGGAGGGAAGATGGAGCCATCAGAACCAGCAATGCTGTTGCATTGAATCTTGTTCCAATGGGGTACCTTCTAAAGCGGCTAAAGGATGTCTTCACTATAGAAGTGGTGGATACTTACTCTAAAGGCAGGAGCCGGCAAAGATCTTTATCGTAGACCTTCAAGGTATCGTTTCTGGTGATGTGAGGCGGGAAGATGGAGCCATCAGAACCAGCAATACTGTTACTTTAGTTACTAGTCCAATGGGGCAGATTCTAGAAAGGTTTAAGCATTTTTTATATATAGAAGCGATGGATACTTACTCTAAAGGCAAAAGCCGGCAAAGGTCCTTATCGTAGACCTTCAAGGTATCGTTTCTGGTGATGTGAGGAGGGAAGATGGAGCCATCAGAACCAGCGATGCTGTTGCATTGGTCTGTGGTCCAATGGGGCAGTTTGTCGCGGGAGTTGTATCGCTCGAAGATGCCGTAGCGACGCATGTCCTCGTAGCCGGTGAACATGGTCACTGTGTCTGATGAGGTGCCGTTTTTCTGAAATAGATGGGGCGTCAGTCGAGATTTGTGGATTAATTAGATCAAGTTTGCCAATTCACGGCAATGGACTTAAAAATAACTACTATGTTTATGAGTATGAAGGTGTACACAAAGAACATCTGTTGTCACCTTAGCAACATTTTGAGTTATCGCGGCATGATATTTAGATACTTAATTAATTTCTAGCTGTAACACTAGATGTAAGTAATTTGAGGTATCTACCAAGTAACCACTCACAATCATGCTTTAAGTAGCGGTAGCAATAGTTAATCACTATAATAAAAGCATGTGAGCTGTAATTTAGTTAATGTACCTATTTAGTGATATCTTTATAATGCTGTTTTATTTCCAACATTAAAAATTTCAGAAATTACTTAATTTCTATCCTAGACAACGTGTTAACACATTTTATATGTTCATCATTTCATGACAATACAACGAGCCATTTGAAAATAAGGATACAACAACTTTTGTATAGAAAAACGAGAAAGAGAAATTTTTCAGAATCCAACTAATGTACAGATGTTGTGCGTTGTGTCCTTTCTCTTCGGCTTTTCACAGAAACATCCGAATTCATATTGCTGTCACAATGAACTTCATATATTGCACTAGAAAGGACCATCTAAGTCATCATCATAAACAGAGCAGGGCTCTTGTCTGTGGAGCAATTTCCATGTGGTCCTTTCTAGTGCCTTTTCCTTAAGACCCTGATACGACACGACGTCTACTTTTTCTTTCACTTGGACCATGTACGCCCTTCTCGGCCTTCCTCTTTTCCTCTTCCCCTCTACTTTTCCTTCTATGATGGTCTTAATTAATTCGTCGTGTCGTATAAGGTGTCCTAACATCTTCCCTCTTCTGTTGGCGATGATTGTCAACAGGCACCTCCTCTCCTTTACCCGGTTAACGTCCTCGTTGGTCACCTTTTGAGTCCAGCTTATCTATCTAAGTGCTCACCCCATAAAACAGCCCAAACTCCTCATACGGCAGTTTCTGTTCCTTCGGCACCACATCCTTGGCCAGCTTCAGCAGCGGATCCTCGTACCCCCACAGCAGCTGCCCCACCGACACCTCCACGAACGGCTTGATCTTCAGGATGTCCATGATGGAAGCCATGGCAAGCCGGAGGAAGCGCGCCGCGTGCTTCGACTGCGAGGTGGCGCTCTGTAGATAAGGAGATAGTTAGAGCCCTTTTTGATAGATGGCGTTGTTGTAAAAAGTTGTTTTGTATTACATGTCGAGGGTTGCGTGACCCGATAAGTCGAACAAACCGTTTTTTGAAATACGAAATAGCTGCAGATTTCTAAGAATAAACATTTGATAGTTTAGTAACGAGCGTTATATGATGATTTATTTATTTATTTTATTTTATTTTATTATTCAAATCAGTTACACAGCATAACAGTTTTAAACTAAGGCACTGTGAACTACAAAAAAACATATACATATTAAAAACAACTTAAAACTAGTTTGATTTAGGCGACGTAACGACGTGGCCCCGTTGCGTCGTCTGATCCGGCGTCTGATGTTAAGACTATCGGAAAAATGGTGAGTCTTACCCCCATTCTTTCGTCGGTGATGGAGCCAAAACCAGGCTTCTCATTTCGTTATAAAGACTATGCGTCAAAATGGACCAAAATCCAACAGAACTGGGAGTAGTGTCATTAAAACGGTCTCCTTATTTCATTCTATATGTGCAAAGTTGAATTCCATTGGAGGGTACTCTCTAAGTAAATCACTGTCGTCCAGATACCACTCATCATCGTATTTACTCTGACTAAAACACAAATAATATGTCAGTTTTGCAATGGAACTAAAAATAGCGCCCATATAATGAAATGAGATAAATGTTAAATCTGTTGGTTTTTGGTCCACTTTCCATACAACGCTGCCCATGGTCCTTTAAACTATAAATTCGATTTTCAAGGTTGGGTCATTGTCAGAGTTAGTTTTTCGTCTCTTCGTTGAACATACCTAAAGTTAAGGAATTGTTATACTGATTTTGCGATACTTAAGACAATGGCGCAGCGGCATAGACATAAGTACTTAAGCATTTTGTATAATACCTATTTTCTTGCATCTTTGTATGTAAGTACATCAATACACATACACTTATACATATTATCTGCCTATAGGCTTTGCTTTACTGACGTAGTTACTTATAGTATGTTTGCATAACTACCAAGAAGTTCCGTGTAGGTAATAAGCAGATATTACTAAATAAGTAGCTGTGTAATGTTTCCGTAGCAGGTAAGTAGGATACGGTCAAATTATTCAGCTTACACTTTTGCATACAAATTGTATGGAGATCTGCAAGGTACAGGTAAATTCACCAAAGAAAGCACGAATGAAACGAATGAAATTAATTTAAAGTAAAGTAAAGTAAAAAGTAAAAGTAAAAAATGTTTATTAACCAAGATATTTAACTAAGTACATAATGCAAATTATCGACGACTCCCACACTAGGCAAAGCCTGTATCGTGGAAGTCAGCTACATGCGTGATTTAACAAAGAACAGCGGGTTGAAAAAAATTAAATTTTAATTAAACTAAGTGCATGCAAACTTAAAGATAGCAAACAATTAAATTAAATATTATGAATTAAATGGGAACTTAGGGTTCCGCCACTAGACCTTTTTTATTGTAAAATTGTGAATAAATAGGTGTGTGAGTGTATGTGTAATGTATGAAGTAATTATGTAAAGGGAGATGTGTAAAATAGTGTTGTAGTGTTCAGGTCAGCATATCCTCAGAATCCTTGTAAGTTAGAGGGAGTAATAATTTTCTTAATAGTGATTTAGCCCTTGGAATAGAACAGCGTTTGATGTCACATCGCTTAATCACAGCATTGTAAATGTAGGGAAAAATAAATGATTTAAAGCGTCTAGCGAACCTACTACGAACTCGAGGCACCGGTGCCCTGAAAACGCGTTGATTTAACATGCTAGGGTAGGACGAGCACTGCAAAATCCTGCCATGCATAAAGACTGCAACTCGCATGATAAAGAGTCTACGGACGCTAAGAACGCCAGCCTCCCTGAAAAGGCTCTCAGTTGGGAACCGTCTTGGTCTGCGCAAGTATACCTTTAATACCGCTCTTTGAGCTCTTTCTAGAGAAATCAAGTTAGTTTTACAGCAACCCCCCCAAGCCAGAATGCAGTAATTGAGCACCGGTTGACACAAGGCCAAGTACACCAGTTTTAGTAAATGGTTATCAGCAACATCCCTTAAAAACTTCATCGTGTAGATAAGTTTTCGGACTCTGGCTGCAGCAACTGCGATATGTTTTTTAAAATTAAGATTTTCATCTAAGGTGACTCCCAGATATTTAATGTTGGCTACTTTGTGCATGTGTTCACAACCACAATGAAAGTCTTGCGATGTCTGGGGAACTAAACAGATTGAACTGTGAATCCTCAGGGTATGCATCGAGGCAGGGGGACACGACCGACTGCTTTTGTGAAAGCATAGAAACTGTGTTTTGGCTGCATTTAAAGTTAGGAGATTACATTCCAGCCAGCTAGCAACTTTACGCATACCTGTTTCCGCTGCTTGTTTGACGTCTTGCCACGAACTTCCATTAAACAGTATAGCTGTATCGTCAGCGTAACAAAGGATTTCGCTATTTCGAAGGAAATTCATCTATCAATTGTGTATTATAAAACCGGAATCAGATGGGAATTCGAAAGTACTGTTTAAACAACAAATGACACAACATTTACCAAGAAAAGAGTTGTTTATAAATGTGATAGTGATGGATTAATTTATTGTCTGTAAGTCTATGCACTTAAAATATATAATTATGAATATATCCTAGATTGACTTATACACTGTTGTGTCAATAGTAAATACTTTCGAATCCCATTCTAATCGCAGTTTGATAATATGTGTATCATGTATACATATATCTGTTGTCATTTTGACATCCACACATATATAGGTAAGTACTTACTGTAATTTACTCAATTCATTCGTGCGAACTTTCGTGAATTTATCTGTACTCCGGTTAAAGATCGCACGGTCAAGATGAGGATTTATAACATGTTTTTCGAGTCGTCTGATTAACCTTCCTATATGTTGTCAATGAAATAAAACAAGGAAAAACTCTCAACGTTAAAAGGTCAAATAAAATTAACAATCATTACACCAATTATACAGAATCGATACGATCTCATGGTCAACTTAACATAAACAAGGGATATTGTTATTATCGGACATGCGATGTGAATTTATTCATGACGGGAAGGCAAGTTTTAAAAGGTTTACACAGATGGCGCTAGCATATGTTTCTAGTTTTGTATAAGATTTACCACTTCCCACCAAAAATTAAAAGCTCTGTACCAGTGGCCTATTTCACCATAATTACAAGTGTGACAATTGTAAAATATCACTGTTCTAACGTCACAGGCCTCCGTAGGCTACGGCTACCGCTTACTATTGGACGGTCCATGTGCTTGTTTGCCACAAACATAAAATTGTTACTAAGTAATAACGTTATTATATCGTTAATAAACTACTTTTTATTTTCCGAAACCCGTGACAATTGTAGATAAAAGTACGGGAGTAGAAAACTAAAATAAATGTTTACCACTGTCATAAATTAATGAAACGAAATGTTGGCAATTTAGCCAGTTTCCTCAAGTTGGATAATTTATATTCTTAAATTTAATTCGGAATGAACATAGGGCCACTGCCATGTCATGAGGTGAACGTGTTTCGAACTTCCTATAGTTTACACCTTGACTTTTATTGACATTGAATTGTCAATGTTATGCGTTATTGGAAACCTTATTTGTAAAAACGGGCAGGTTATTCAACTTGCATAGTCAAAGTCAAAGTAAAACGTTTCTTTATTAATCGATATCAAAAAAGGAGGAGGTTCTCAATTCGACTGTTTTTTTTTAATTATTTTTTGTGAGTATATATAATAAATAATAATTAAATATCTTGGGACATCTTGCACAAATCGACCTAGTCCCACGGTAGGCTCAATAACAATAACAATAAGGCTTGTGATGTGGGTACCAGGCGACGATAGGTATATTTATAGGTACCTACTTAAATACATAGACTGTCACGACCAAGGAACAAATGGGTCATACATAATTATTTTCGTTGTCTTATTTAGTGTCCCTAAAAACGTGACGCAGTGGTGATTTTTGTATGAGGCGATGTTTTGTTTTTAATTTCTCATGTATGGATGAAAAGTGTGTCTAGCGTGAAAAAGAAATACAAATGCTCCGGATTTTTTAAATATAGGTACTGAATCGAAACAACAGACAACGAATTTACCATAGTTTATTAATTTTGACCCAAATATTTATGTGTGTTACTTGATATCAACGAGAATATGTATAAATTCAATTACATCCTTTATACCACTTAGTCATTTTTACTACTGTATCTCGCCACTATCTTCCCATAGAAAAATTGAATTTGCCTCCTTTTTTTCTGATTTTCTGACAGGGACTATTAGACCGTGCATAAATAAAAAAAATTAGGTTACACCAAGTCCAATTTGATAATTTCATTAGTTATCATCACATCATCAGACTATCCCAGTCTACTGCTGGACGTAGGCCTCTCCTATTAACTATGCGTATAGACGCCTTAGGAGGTAAATTCCCATAATCGCCACGCTGGGCAAGCGGATTGGCGATCGCAGTAATGTGTCCACTATGATGACGCTGCTGCCCATCATCAATCTTCTATCAAAGAATGGTCAGTGACACTTCAATCCCTTAGTCGGCTCTTACGACACCGGCGGGAAGAGTTGGGGCGGTGACAAACGTATTCTTACTACCGTCACCACACGGCCCAGTAAGTAAACATTACTAAAAACTGACGTAACATAATCTTAGTGGTTTCTAGCCGCGCAGGCGCAAGTATTATCCGAGAATGCGTTCTCGGTTGTTCACCTACTTCCATACAAATCATACAACCCATACAAGAACCTTATGACGATACCGATACGGTTCAAAATTGGAGTTGTCTCACAAATAGTAGTCTAAAGTATTTGACTTACATCCATACAAACCACACAAGAACCTTATTGTAATACTGGTATAGTTTAAAATCGAAGTTTATACGAATAGAAGTATAAAGTAACTGTATTGCGTTAAAATCTGTAGCTTACGTTATAGAGTTAGTTCGTAAAGTGAATGCACGTGAGATTTATGGACGTGCCTTGATTTTAAACGCCTTTACTTTTCGCTTAAACTCTAGTGATAAGTTTTAAGTCAGTTTGTTTATGTTTCATTGCAAAATGCAGTTCAAGGTATTTATTAATTAAGCCTTATTATAGTTCTTTGGCTAAGTTGGACAGCCTTGGCGGTAACTGTTAACTGCATAGTAAAAGGTAAACTAGGTGATTATGCTTCTGTCAACTTTTTTTTCTTTAGCGTATAAATGCGTGTAAGCCTGTATAACCAATAACCATTCTTCAGAAGAAAACGAAAAAAAATGTAAGTAAATATAGCTAACTTTCCATAGCTTTTGATGTCTTTGACACGTATCATGCAATACGTTCGCAGAGATATTTTTATGTTAATACTAATGACAAGCAATAATTGTGAAGGTGCATGCAGATCAAAAGAGCATTCGCTGTTCGTTTTTGTATAGGTCGTATTTTGGTATAGGCAAATATGGCAGTTTACAACAGAAAACGTGTACTTTTAGGTTAGAAAGTTGTTTACTAGATAAGACAATTAAGGATGAATGGATCGTAAGTAATGTCGGAATCTTAACGTAAAATACCAATGACCTGTAGGTACATGAATACTGACCTCCGTATTACTAATATTTTTATTTTTACCTCGCCTACGTTTTACAATACTCTAATCTAACGGTATAATATGCAAATCAAACCGCTATCGAGTGGGTGCAGATCATTCGTCATCGATCCGTTACTAATCAGGGAAATGAGTAAATAAATACTACAATATCTGTAAGGTGGAAGTACCATTACCATTACATAATATGTTATTAGAGAATATTCATCTGAATCACGATATTTTGCTCATAATATAAATGTACATAAAGTATTGTCATTGTGTTTTGGGATAGGAGTTTGTAAGTTTTGTTTAATAGTATTTATTTTATAGGGTAACAATATCAAAATTACTCAAATTTAAAATTTTCTTAGTCAACTCCATCTATTGCGTCCGTACGGACTGTGATATACACGGTGCCCATGAGGTAGGGGAAAAAAAATCAACAGCGGATTTCTGACCAAATTTGAAGTTAAAAATGTCATATGAAGTTTTCTGGATTGAGTCTATTTTAAGAGAAAATTATATTTTTTCCTAAAACCGTTTTAGTCCGTTACGCTATGATAAACGCATTTTAGGAAACGATTTTGTTACCATGTTGTCTTAGTCTTGTCACACTTAATTCAAATGAACAAACAAAATCTTTAATTACCTAGCAAATAAAAAAAAAACGTTTAAAGTGCATTTTTCGCGATAGTTTCATTAATAAAATCTTTTTTTTGTGTATTGAGGCATTCAAAACATAAAAAAAAAGTAGATTTGACCATAACTCACTTAACATTTTTTGCTTCTTTTAGTCTCAGGAATATGCTGTTAAAATTTTTCCCTTTCCTCACGGGCACCTTGTATGCAATGTTTTTCATCACACTTGCGGACTAAAACTAACTACTAACATTTCTATAACTCCCTAGGGAATTTCCATAACCCGCGATGCATGTAAGCAATGGCGCGCTTAGAAAGCAAGTGTGATGAAATAGTACATTACTATAGATGACGGGAAATGAAGGGTTACAGACCAAATAGATATACCTATCTGGCCGAAGGAACTGAGACCAGATAGGGATACGCGGCCTGTAACCCTGTTTCTCGCCGAGATTTGTATAGTGATTTTCTCAAACTTGCCATGAAATAAAACGAACTGATTTCGCCGAACCATACTATTTCATTTGTAAATATACCATAGTACAGTATCGTCAAAAAACAAAAAAAAACATTCGCATCTAACTTTTTTTTAATCTGTTTGAGGTATTCTTTTACCTGGTGTTATAGACATTTTGGTTCTAAGGTTATTTTTTTTCTTCTGTGGCTGAATGTCAAGACCTAGTGTCACAATTTGACGTTTCAAAACAAAAGATAGTCTGTTTGCAGTCCTAGGTGTGAAATAAATACATGAAATCTCTTTACATATTATCATCTTAGCACATGACACCGGATACATAGTATTTCCGGGTTTAATTTAAAGTAAGTAACATCAACATTCCGTAGCAAGTTTGAGAAAAATATATAACTTCTGTGCCTCTACTACTATCTAAGGGTAAATACTAATGAACCAGCCATTTCTATAGGATCCGCTTGAATTCTCCCAACTGTTAGTCCATACGGTACCACTTTACAATTATCCAGCAAACTAGTCCTAAACCTCATAACAATAGGTGATATAATTCCTCGTATATGACCGTTCCACTGCAGTGATTCTAGACGTTACGATTCATAGCGTCTCCATAAGAAACGTGGCATTTATGGTTTATGGTACGAGGCATCGGTGTATGGTTTTGCGAAAGTACCTTATGTGTGTGTGCGTTTTGTAATGCTTAAAAGGTTTGTCGACGTTTATTTGCTGATGGTAGAATGAATAACACAAATATTGAATTAATTTGGTGCGTATGACAGTGACCGTCAGTATTATAGCAAAGGGCTTGTTCATTAATTACGTCATACGATTTTGGCCTATTTTAGACTTTGCTGACATTTACCACGTATTTGAAAAAACTTTTTTACCAAATACGAGGTAAATGTCCGCAAAGCTTTAAAACTCGGTTCAGGGTTTGACATCTGGTTATGTTTCAAAAGTGTTTAACAAAAGTATAGATTTTTTTACTGGCTAATAATGCTGTTCAGCAGTGAGTAACAAAAAAATACACGTGATTTTTCCGATGAGCCCCCCTACCTACACAGTATGACGTGATTAATGGACAAGCGCAAAGCTGTAAAAACGGAACACATATGGATCAAATTTGTAAATATCATCGATAAAATGTCGACTACTTATAAATATTGTTGACGGTTAGAATTATAACTAACGTGAGACTCAAACATATTTAAATATTTATCACACGGGTTACTCACGTAATTTAAGTCGATAATTGCTCGAAATGGCCATGGATCGAAACATATAATACGTGAGTAACCCGTGTGATAAATATTTAAATTGTTGACGGTTATTGAAGGATGCCTCGAAATCCACTATTTCCCCCACTGGAACAAATATTTTGTCATAATTTGATAACACACACAAACAAATATCCTTACGTATTCTTATGTCCGGTGTTTAACGTTTGTCATTGTCGATAGCACGTTCTAACAAATATGTGTGAAAGTGACGCATAGCCCCGTGGTGACGGTAGTAAAAAAAAACATTTTGTCACCATCGACTCTTCCCGCGGGGGCTGTAAGTGTCGACTAAGGGTTTGAAGTGTCACTGACCATCTATTTACTAAAGATGGGCAGCAGCGCCATCATAGTGGACACTACATATGGTGGTTCACTGATGTTTGAAAAATGATTTTTACTGGGCACAGTTGTAAATAGTTCCGTAATTAGGTCGATAAAGAGTGTGCAAAATGATTTGGCCAACAGAATTAACTTTCTGCCCCCGGATCTATTTGGAAGATTTCATGGAACCTTCAGCACATTTTGTACTGAGCACAGTTGATATCTATGTTTTTACTTTTTATTGCAACATGAGCTATGTTTGAGTATTATGGTTACCTGGAAATAGCTTTTCTAAAGTTACGGAGCCAAAAGTGACGAAAAAAAGGTCGAAAATATTTTTTTTAAGCCCCATACATTTTAGGAAAATTTCTACTCAAATCTGGAGGCAGCAAAACTTAAATTAGAAATATAATAATAATAAGAGTGATAATCAAATCAGATGGTATCGTTGTGTAACTGTGCCTTCCAAAAAATCAAAATATTTGAAAAATGGAAATGTCCATCAACTCAAATAGGCTGATGATAAACTCGTTCAGCACTATAATCGGTAAAAGCAGACCCTCATAAGCAGACATCGAAATTCCGGTAGCATTTTTGAGCTGCCATAGGGATTTTTCGTTTATCGAATACCGATTATACATATGTATATCGTTAAATGCAGAATACAATGTAATGATTATTTTACATGTAAAATAATTATGATTATTTTACATTCATGAGCGATCTCGTTTAGATAACTTTTGAGTGGCTGAAAATGTTAAATAGCAATTCTTGTAGCAGACGTTTCGCGATCTCAGCAAACAATTTGCGTGCGCTGGGGCCCCATGAACCTAAAGTTTCTACGCCAAACGGTACAAATATAATTATATAAATTGAGGTTTTGAAAATAAATGTTATCCTTATTAATAACATTTCGCATTGCGGCTAGGTTACAGAGACAGATTACTTGTGTCCTCTTGCCAGACTAACCGTAACACATGGCCACCGAAGCCCACAAGTGGGCAGTGTCGCCCATTAAAAGTCAGAGAGCGTGTCACTATGTGTGCCGACTCACGCGGATGTCAGCAGTGAAACCGGACAGTGGAGACACTAGAAACGCAATTTGTGGTTTCCAATAAGCGTTATTGACCAAAACGAGTACTAATAGAGTGGATAACGCGTTTTTTAGGGTTGCGTAGCCAAAATGGCAAAAACGGAACTCTTATACACACACCGGCAATGAAAACGGGTCAGGTGGTTTTTTTCATAGAAAATAATGCAAACATGGAGATTTCAAATATTGTTTTTAAAATATTTATAGTGTAGGTAAAATCTATTTTTAAATCAGGTTGTATTGGAATTTCCCTAAATTTATAAATAAACCCAAAAAAAATTTTAAATTGTCGTTAGGTCGGTTTGTACAGACAAAAATGTAGACCGTTTAAGAAACCCACCTAAAATGTATGGTATATCGAGTTTTTTAATCATGAGTTGCTATTTTTATATCTACGGAATCATCTGACGAAAAACTTTCGTGTTTTTCGGATCGGGTGAAAACTTCAAGGAAATTCCAATACAATCTGATGTTATAAACGGTTCCACTTGTATTATAAATATTTATTTTAAATATTTGTAATCAGCATGTTTCCAGTATTTTCTATGAAAAAACCCACCTGACCCGTTTTCATTGACCGCGACTCGCGAGTGTAGTTTCGCCATGTCCGTCTGTCCGTCTGTCCGCAGTATAGCTCAGTGGCCGTTAGTACTAGAAATCTGCAATTTGGTACAGGTATACATATTAATCATGCCAGCAAAGTGATATAAAAAAGTAGATTTTTTTTTTTCGGGTACCTACCTCCGCAACTGGTGAAGTGGGGACAATTTTTTTTATTTCCTGTGATCCTATAGTGTGGGATATCATTGAAAAGGTCTCCTAAAAAGAATAAGAGTCTCAAAAGAAAGTTTTTTCTAAAGTTAATATTTTCGGAGATAATCGCTCCAGAAGAAAAAAAAATGTATCCCCCCCTCCCCTCTAACTTTTGATCCGTAAGTCCAAAAAATATGAAAAAAATCATGAATTGTGGGCTTATACAATACTTTAAAATAAAACTATTTCGAACATAATCGGCCCAACCGTTTCTGAAAAACTACGGAACCCTACACTGAGCTTGGCCCGACATGCTCTTGGCCGGTTTTTTTTATTTTATCTGCGTATCGTTGTCTTTTGAATCGTGAAATCGTGAATCGTGAAATCGTTATCTAAATGACCAACTGTTAGAGTGATTACCCTGTGAAAAAACAAAAATTGAATTAGTATAAGTTACTTTTAAGATTTGCCAATATTTCCATGCCCTTACGGGGCTCATGTATGATACTTTTATTTTGTAAAATCCTATGTACTACATGAAAGAAATAAATTACTTTATTAATTGATTACTTGAAACCTTAAAGAGTTTAAATTCAAAATCATAGTCTACCTGCAAAAGTTCTGGCGGTGTATTCCTTGTGCCAGTAGAAAACGAAAAAAATTTAAAAAACTAAATTTATGCATTATTTAATAATCGAGCACTTTCAAAACACAATCTTGTATGCTTAGCTTAGCACATGATTGGCGCGACAGTATCTCGCCGCGAGATAGTCTATCCGTCCCTCTTTTGTTAATATAGCTAGTGAAGGACGGGAGATCTATCTCGCGGCGACATACTGTCGCACCAATCATGTGCTAAGCCTGCTGGTCTTGTCACCAACTTAAAACCTTGAGTTTACATATATTTTTCGTTAAAACTATTGATATTTCGTCGGCTGACAACCAAAACTCACTATACTGTCACTACTCTTAGCAACTTCTTATGTCAGTATTGAATCTGAACTTAGATACGATCTCTATTTCAAGTAGGTATTTGTTACTTAGCGAGTTTTGGTTGTCCACCGACGATTTATTAGTTTTAACGTAAAAAGAAATCTACGAACGTATTTCACGATATTATGTGTCAAAGAGAACATGCTATTGAAAGTCGGCCATATTTGCAGCATTCCATGGGCTGTCCTATATACAAACGCGTATATATTCCAATAATTTGAGTTTTCGTCCGAGTTATTAGTTAATATATACACCGTGGTCTCTAATAACCCGAAAGATTTTAACCATGCATTTCTCATGTAAAAACAAACAAAAAATATTATATGACTTTTGTAATTAAAAAAAAAAATTCAATTGTTATTTAATTTATCAATGTATTTTAACATAAAAAGTA
This sequence comes from Thaumatotibia leucotreta, assembly GCA_025490895.1. Taxonomy (NCBI): domain Eukaryota; kingdom Metazoa; phylum Arthropoda; class Insecta; order Lepidoptera; family Tortricidae; genus Thaumatotibia; species Thaumatotibia leucotreta. The sequence continues at coordinate 24,004 of JALPQI010002826.1, read as the reverse complement.
AAAGTTATTCATAAAAGTAACACTAACAATGAGTGTGAAGGTTTTTTTTTACAAAAACCTCATTTTTAAAAGGTTTTATTTCTCACTTTTTGACATCTATTGATGAGACTATTCTCCATAATGGCACCAACGCCGTTAAAAAGACCTTTTGTACCGAGTTACAATTAGAAAATACGTTTTTTTTAATTGGTAATAACTCTGAAACTACGTAGGCGATATCCAGAAAAGTTTATACGACATTAAGTACTTATAGTTTCTAAATGTGGTCAGGAACACACTGTTAAAATCTTTCGGGTTATTAGAGACCACGGTGTATATTTTTGAGCAATTTTCGACTCCTCTGGTCACGAAAGAGAACTTCGATAAACCCACGATTTTGAGGAAAACCGTGTTTTGTGGACTGGATCGTTTGCTCATTTGTTTTTTATTGGCGCACGGAATAGGATTGTAACGGGGTCAAAATTATTTTCGTTGTCTTATTTTGTGTCCCTAAAAAACGTGACACAGTTGTGATTTTTGTACGAAATGATGTTTTGTTTTTAATTTTTGATGTATGGATTAAAATCTAGCGTGAAAAAGGAAAGTAGTAGTTTTTTTATATTATTATACTGAGTCCAAACAGCAACTGGGCATTTCTCAGAGCGTAAACGGACATCTCATTCATCTGGTCATGTTTTTTTGGAAGTGGCTGCATCTTTTGGTACCATTTTCGGTCGTCAGATACAGCACGCGTTTCTCTATAAGACAACCAAAACTAACCTCAAATCATTCAGCCACTTCCAAAAAATCGTGACCAGATGAATGAGATGTCCGTTTACGCTCTGAGAAATACCCAACTATAAGCGTGACAGTGGTATGAAACAAGACAACGAAAAGATTTTTGACCCAACGGAATCAGAGGGTCACTTTGCGGATCACCAACACATTAGTCATCATGGTCTAAGGTCCGTCCGAGACCCATATCTTAGTCTCGGCCAAGACCGAGACCGAGACCGAGAATAAATTTGATTCTCGGTCGACACCGGGACCGAGACCGAGACTTGGTAGAAAGGATAAAAAACGTATAAATTACATTAAAAAATCCCTAGCAAATACCTATAGTAAGGTAAAGGTACACTATGCCGGGATAGTACATTATGCCGTGATAATTAGATTTTTGTCGTAAAATAAGGCAACTATCATTAAACTCATGATTTAAATAAATACTTCATAAATTATAGCTCGTAAACAACCGATAAACACAATTATAAGACATACTTAATCAATTCTAAAGGAGTGAGGCTCTTCCGAATCCGTTAGTCCTAACCTAACCAAACAGTAGTTTCATAGGATCGTGTAGTCGGCGAGCGTAAGGAGGCAGTGGGAACTTCGTAAGGTTTCTCTGACATGTTGATAAGTTTATTTGGACTAAATTTGTAAAACTATCGCCTTGTAGTTATTAACCAAAGTTTTCAATTATTTTTCATGTCAATATAAAGCATATTTTCATGAAAATAGTCTATTTGATGATTCCCGTAATTATGTTCACAAATCAGATGCAATGAATGTAATTGCGGGAGTATCACGGAATAACGGAAAATCAGACATCAATGTTTTCTTCAATCATTTATAACTAGGGTTATTTTTTTTCATAAATTTGATGTAAATGGGTATATTCATGACCAAAGATGACAGTGACGTAATTCCGGTATATGATTATTTTTCAATTTCAGTGTTATTTTCAACCCCAAAGTTAGTGCTCGTTATGTCATAAGTACGAAGTAATGGAGTATAGTATCAACAATAAATGTGTTATATTTGTAAAAACAATGCACAAAAGATAAACATGTCCGTGTTATTCTCACAATTATTATACTACCTTCCAGTCTAAGAAGAGGTTTTATCGATTTTTCTAATTTAAGATATTTTTTCCGACTCCCGTAATAATGTACAAGAATTTTCTTCTTATGTCTGTTATTCCGGTATATGAGGAATAGTAAAAAAATTATACAAATATTAATAGAAAACATTACAGGAAAAGGGGGCTATTGGATTATTAGGGTTTGTTAATTGAATAGAAGCCCTTACAGTAACAACATGACGGTTCGTAAGTCCGTCCGTTCACCCATCAGTCTGTCTGTCTATCGGTCTACGCTATAGCTCAGTTAGTAACATTCATATTTGGATTAGGGGTATTAATCACGCGCAAAAAAATAAAACGTAAATAAACCCAAAAAAATGCAATATACATATATCCTATATGGTAGGTATATACTTATGCTATGCATGCATATATTTTATGTAGAAGATTGCTTTATCCAAACGTGTAGGCACCCAAATAGTTTCATAAGACGTTAATTTTTTTTTATTTGATTTATGTTCTTTTAATTATAAATTTGGATAAATGTTTTCAATAAATAAATAGCAGGAAAAGTCTTACAAAATCCAAGTCTTTCATTAAACATTTTTTGTTTTGATATTTATAATTATGTAGGTTTAATGGTTTATAATCACTGAATGTAAGATTTAATGAAACTGATTGGATATTAATTTAAAGTCACTGATTGTAAGAAAATATAGTTTATTATAACACGACTCCACAAGGTCAAATCAGAAGGTAAAATATAACACAAAATAATAATTTACTTAAATGGGTGATTCTACTATGTCCCTCGATACTGGGAATTGGGAATGAACCGGGCAAGTCGCTAAGCGGGGGCTAACTGACGCTGCCCGCGCCTCGCGGCCGGCACCTCGATTGCTATGTCAGCATATTGTTCATCACATATGTGTCCCTACAATAGTCCTCCCCAAATTTTTTATACAAAGAAAAAATTTTTAAAAGTTAAATCATAAGTTCTATCAGTATGAATAGCCTAGTATCGCTTCGCTGTCGCTAGTCGTTCAACTTTACTCTACACTGTAACCTTATACTGCAAGCTCTGCGCTTCGCGGCGGCCGGCGGGCGATACCAGGAATTCGTGCTGACGGAATAATACACTGTTATTAAATTACTATTATTGTTATTTCATTTAGTTGTTACGTTATAACATCTCAAAAATACTGAAACGGAATGATAACTTTTAAGTATACATGGTAAAACAAAAATTCACTGAGTTTAATTGAAGTTTCCGTAACTTAACACTACAAACACTATCCCTAAATGTCATTGGCACAAGGAATAAAAATAGAAATTTAATGATGTCTCAAAATTTACACAATCGTAGTAGCTTGGGCTGCTTGGGATGGCAGGGTCTGGACCCGAACCACTGGTTGCGTCATCATACTGGCAGCTCCAATCTCTCTTCGTAACCAATGCCTGGTTTTCTGTACACAAAATCTTCTAATTGCAAACAACAGGCTGACTGCTATCAGGCCTGCTACCACCAACAAAATAATGGATAAAATATTCAACCTTGACTCAACTTGAGTTACGTTGGAAACGATTTCTGCCTTTGCTATTACTTCGTTATTGTTGGCTTCCTTGCTTTGACCGTAGCCCATCTTGTAAGTAAGTATGTAGGTACTGTAAGTACTGTTCAAGTGAAAATATTATACTCGAATGTAATTTTATTAAAAAGACGGATCTTTTAATAAAGAAATAATGATTAAAACTGCAAAAACTTGACATAATTATTTCTTGTGCAATGACTTACAAAACGAATTATATTCTTATATACCTATGCATGTTGTTACACGTGCGCTTAAAATGACCGAAGTACATTACGCAACATCGCATGAGCAACAATGTAAACAATACAAAAATAGAATCATCGATCATCATCATAACGAATGTTATAATAACACGCGAAATAAAACAGATTATTAAAATCTAAAAATACAAGAAAATTTTTGAGTAACCCTTGGTATCCCTACAACGTAAAGTTGAGAGCATCGCGACCTACGGGAACTCTAAATCAAAACGTCAAAAATTCATAACTGAGCATAATTATCGTTACACATGTGCTAGTATTGCTCCAATGCATTCACACAAAAATACAGAATTAACATACTAATTATTACATGTATAATAGCAAAAATAAGTAAAACTAATAATTAGTTCAACAACTGTCGCAATACATGTTTGCTAAAATGCGATTACTCACAGCTTAAATGATCGTGGTCATTAAACCAGTATAACCTGACCTGTTACTATTCCTCTTCAAAACGAACAGGTCTACGAACAATTCGTCCACTTCTCGTTGTTTTTATGTTAGGCTGTACATCTACAGTATTGGGTCTCAAATTAGTCTGACTGTCAGTTATATCAGTAGGAATTTGGTCTGATTCTAAATTGCCTGAATCTTCTAACAAATATGCTGGTTTTAGTCGATCGATTGAAATGTTAACTACACGTCCTGGAAACTTGATTTTGAAAACTTTCTCATAACGTTTTAAAACTTTAAATGGACCATCATATGGAGATTTCAACGGTCGTCTAACTGTATCGTCTCGGACAAATACTTGTGTACACGTCTTCAAATCGGGATGTACAAAAAATGTCTTTGTATTACTATGAGACTTTAAAGCGGGTTTATACTTACCTATTGTTCGACGAATTTTCTCAACTAAACTATCATCGGCACCCGACTCTGTCTCCCTAGAATCATAAAAATCACCTGGAAGACGTAGGCTTCTACCAAACGTCATCTCGGCAGCACTGACGCCAGTGTCGCTTCTCAGCGCTGCACGAAGACCCAGTAAAACTGATGACAACTGGTCTATCCACGAGTTATCTTGTAAGGTTGCTTTTAAAGCAGTTTTCACCACTTTATTAAACCTCTCTACCATCCCATTGCTCTGTGGGTGATAAGGTGAAGACCTTGACCTCTGAATTCCTAGAATCTTTAACAAATTACCAAACAAACTACTCTCGAACTGTCTGCCTTGGTCACTGGTCAACTTCACTGGACAACCGTACCTGCTTATCCAACCGTCATAGATGACTTTGGCCACGTTCTCCGCAGTTATTTCTTTAACGGGAAATGCTTCGGGCCATCGTGTTTTCCGGTCTACGATCGTAACACAGTACCTGTATCCTTCAGCAGTGGTTGGTAGCGGTCCTATTATGTCCACATTCACGTGCTCGAATCTGTTGACATTCTGATATTCATTTAACTCAGACCTGGTGTGTCTAGTTACCTTAGCTCGTTGACACTGCAAACAACATTTCGCCCATAAGCCTGCATCTCGATTCATCCCTGGCCAAAAAAATCTGTTTGCTAACATCTTCCTGGTGGTCCTTATACCTGGATGACTTAAACCATGCACTGAATCGAAAGCAGCTTTCCTAAAGGCAACGGGCAAATAAGGTCTAATATTGCTATTATTTATTTCGCAATAGATTGCCTTATTTCCTGTAGGTAAGTGAACTTTTCTGAAACGTGATCCGTTGTTTGTGTTCGCTACTTCATTGGAAACGAACTCGTCACGTTCCTGCGCGTCAGCAAGTGCCTCGTAATCTAACGCTGTGGGACAAGTTACCGTTTCAACTCGCGATAAACAATCTGCCGGGATGTTATTTTTTCCTTCTACATACCTAATGTCCGTTGAAAATTCACTTATAAATAACAACTGCCTTGTCCTACGTGGTGTTTCCTTGTTGTTATCCCCGTTCTTGAATGCGTAGGTTAGAGGTTTATGGTCTGTAAAGATGATTAAAGGCTGTCCCTCGAACATCTTTCTGAAATAACGAACTCCGAGAAATATACCTAATAGTTCTCTGTCGTAGGTACTATACTTCTGCTGAGCGCTTGTTAACTTTTTCGAAAAATACCCTAGGGGTTTCCAAGAGCCTTTTACCTGAACCTGAAGTACTGCGCCTACTGCGTAGTCTGATGCGTCTGACATCAGCGCTATGGGTGCATTGACGTGAGGATGAGACAATGTAGCCGCGTTTTTTAAGCCTTGCTTACATTTCTCAAATGCCTCCAACGATTCTGCTGTCCACTCAATCTTCGTCTTATCCCGTTTTTTACTATTGTGTAGGTATTCGTTGAGCTTCGCCTGGTATGATGCTGCACCTGGTAAATGAGCACGATAAAAATTTATCATACCTAGGAAACGACGCAAGTCTTGCACTGTCTCAGGCCTCGGAAAATCTGTTATCGCCTGCACCTTTTCTGGCAATGGTCGAGTGCCCTCCGCAGATACCTCGAAACCTAGGAAATTCAGCTTCGACTTACCAAAACAGCACTTTGATACGTTTATCGTTATTCCAAAACGATTTAACCTCTCGAACACAGCCTGCAGGTGTCGCTCGTGTTCTTGCTCGGACTCACTGGCTATAAGAATATCATCAATGTATACAAAAATAAAATCTAAATTTTGGAAAACTGTGGTGTCCATAAACCTTTGAAACGTCTGCGCTGCATTTTTTAGACCGAAACCCATCTTTGGAAATTCCCATAGTCCAAAAGGTGTAATTATGGCAGTTTTTTCTATGTCTTGCTCTGCCACTGGAATGAAATGATATGCTCTATTGATATCTAATGTCGAAAATACTTTTTTTTTTGTTAGAATATACGTAAAATCCTGTATGCGCGGAATTGGATATCTATCGTCCTTCGTGACCTCATTTAATCGTCTATAGTCTCCACATGGGCGAAGTTCGCCGTTCTTTTTAGGAACAACGTGCAATGGACTTGCCCAAGGGCTCTTAGAAGGCCTGCAGATACCCATTTCCTGCATCAGTCTAAACTCTTTTTTAACAATTTTGTACCGATCCGGAGGAAGTGGTCGAGCTCTCGAAAATATCGGTGGACCTGTAGTCTCTATATGATGTTCCACCCCATGACTAGGCGGTTCTCTGAAATTAACAGGTTTAGTAATATCGGGATATTTACCTAGTAAGTCACGAAAAGGATGATTTATATCTACAACTCTGATAGATGGATTTAAGCAATGTTCCATTGCTCCTATTACACTTAAGCTTGTTAACCTATCTATCAGTCTTTTAGATAGTAAATCGACCAAAAGTCCGTAGTGTACCAAAAAATCTGCACCTATTATTGGTTGCTTTACATCGGCAATAACAAATGTCCACTTAAATACTCTTCTTAATTTCAAATTTAGTTCTAAAGTCTTTACACCGTAAGTTTTAATTTCCGTACCGTTAGCTGCAAAAAGGTTACACACACTTTCACTCACTGCTAGCCTATTCCTAATCGGTATCACGCTAATGTCAGCTCCCGTATCTATCAGAAAACGTAAACCACTGTTGGAGTCTGTGATACACAGGCGGTGTGATGGTGGAGCGGTACAAGTTTCCGCCTGCTCTTGTACCTCTGCTAGTTTCCCGAACTCTCGGTTTTCCACGAACATGGCGGTACGCAGCGGTGCGCCTTTTCCTTGTACCGGTAATGATATGTACATAGCCAATCTGGGCTATCAGGCGTTCTTCTGGTGCCACTCCTTCCTCGCGATGATGAACGGTGTCGCGTGCTATTCCTAGAGATTGATCTTCCTCTCTGCCTGTTTCGGAACCGATCCGACCGTCTAGACTGACCTTCCAGACTGCACAACCTACCGTCGAGCTTCTCCAAGGCCGCCAATACCGCAGCCAATTCCGGACTGGATGTTATTCCGCCCCGTGAGGTCGACGACTTCACCTCCGCCACATGTGGCAACCTTGATGCCACGGTGACTGCAGCAAGGTCCAGCTGCCTATTGGTGTGCTCCTCTCTCGCTGCAGCCGACGCATCCGCCAACGGCCGGCGTTCGCGCGCCCCGGCGGCGGCCGCGTCAGCTTCACCGTCTGACATTTTCAAATGTCTTTTTAAAGTCCTCCCCCGGTTCACTCCCGCAATTTGAGTTGCCCCCAAACACTGAAACTACAACCGTAAAAAGAAACCAAATTGTTCGAAGGAAATAAATGTCTATTTATAGCCGAATATTAACACACTGAACGTCTATAGTCACTATTGTTCTTTTGTCGGGGTCACCACTTGTAGGTTTAATGGTTTATAATCACTGAATGTAAGATTTAATGAAACTGATTGGATATTAATTTAAAGTCACTGATTGTAAGAAAATATAGTTTATTATAACACGACTCCACAAGGTCAAATCAGAAGGTAAAATATAACACAAAATAATAATTTACTTAAATGGGTGATTCTACTATGTCCCTCGATACTGGGAATTGGGAATGAACCGGGCAAGTCGCTAAGCGGGGGCTAACTGACGCTGCCCGCGCCTCGCGGCCGGCACCTCGATTGCTATGTCAGCATATTGTTCATTACATATGTGTCCCTACAGGGTCCATATTGGCACTTATATAATTTTTCCTTCGATTTTTTTTACTAATACCGTTTTTTACTCATAATCATCATTACTCCGAAAATTTTATCTCATACTTTTTTTCTTACTAAAAATTATACTTGTACCTACAATGTTCATAACGATTTTTATTTCGAAATTTTATCCTCCTAAAGTCGTCAAGTAGATTAATCTATACCCATAAAGTCATTTGAAATAAATTGTTTATTTATAAACATTTTCCCATTAGGTTCACCCTGTTGTGGCATAATTCTTTTATGAATAATTCTATATGACATAAACTATGTACTTAGTCATAATGGGTTTTGTGCAGAAACGGGTTGTGGCATACTCAACTTTAGCATATTTCGTTGTGGCATATTTCGAGTTGTTCGAATATTATTCGAGCATAATTTCAATGCTCCTATTTATGATGAGGCATAATCTGGATGTGCGATCGGTATAGTTTGTTTTAGCATAACAGAGAAGGAATAATGACAACCTCTCAATATAATCGAGGTAGTAGTAATATTCTGTACGTTACTTACTGTGTTACTGAGCTGAGTACTTTCTAGGTTGCTCAAAAAAAATAACCTCGAAGACTAAGGCGGGAGCAAAGCTCCCGCCTTAGTCTTCTAACCTAACCTATCCGAGTCGGATCTGCCCCGGAAGGTTTTTTTCGCTCGCTTCGCTCGCTCACTGCAGATCACCTTCACAACAAATTTGCCCAAAAAAAGTGCAAATCTAATTTCTGTCTTATAACACTCGGCGTAAATAATGATATGCCAAGATAGTTTTGAACAAAATAATGTTCGAAATATTGTTATGCCAAGTGATGTTTCTGCCTCATTAAGATTATGCCAAAATAGATTATGCCAAGTCTCTTATGACCTAAGTAACCGTTTCGGACAAAAAAAGTTATGCCAGATAGAGGTAACCCGTTTAGTACAGTACTCTGCCACAACCTGATTTGTGCAGGTAGCTAGTGTTTAAAGTAATAGTACGATTTATATTTAATTAAACAAAAATAATTCATACATAAAACCAGTACAGATAAAAATAAATATAACATTAGATTATGTAGCATAAAATAAGTATAGTGAAAAATTATATAAACATAAATATAGTACTAAAAATATGTATGAAAAACAACATTATGAACACAAATAATTCTAAGTGATGATAATTATGATCAAAGATTACTTCTAGATACCGATCATTATGATGTAAAATTGTATAAGAAACATTTTCGGAGTTCCAATAATCTAAGTTGCAATTTTATAAATACTTTGGCGCACCCGTCCCTACAATTATAAAGAGTCAAATTTATTAATCTTACAAAATTACGAGATTTTTTTCTTATCGCGACACGATTGTAATAATTTTTAATTCTATTATTTTAATAGAATACTTGAATAATGCGACCTTACGAGATATCACGCAATTATGTGCAACGACTCACGGAATTGAAGCATGCGCCAAATTTTACCACGCAATTACGGACAAACGAAGAGTTTAGCAAATTTGCGATTATTTCCATAATTAAAAAGCTATGGGGCAAAATAATGTCTCATATCCATCTCATAAGACACGTCTACAAAATAAAAATGATTACACACCTAGAATTTTCGTATTTTTAAAATAACTCACAATCAAAGTCAAAAGTGCCTTAGTATACCGCAATATGGTACATTTACCTTAAGTCCAACCAACGTCAAACTTAAAGCAGCAATTTGTTTCGGATATTTTGTTTTTTTTTTTTATGTAGGTAGCCCACAAACCGGTATTCGAATTTTAGGTATTTTTATCGATAGTATGATAGGGGTCGTTTACTCTAAATTATTCCTTCCGTTCATTTCAAAGTGAAATGAAGTCAGTTCATGTCAATGTGAGACCAATAAAATCGCAGTAAGTTCGCGAGATGGAAATGAGTTGTAATGGTCAAGCTGGCCAATTACAACTCATTTCGAATCTCGGCCACGGCCGAGAGTCCCGGCCTTTTTTGGCCGAGAGCCGAGAGGGATAGATCGGCTCGATTTTTGGCCGAGAATGCAGAGACCGAGACCGTGATCTCGGTCGGACCTTACCATGGTCACTTACCAGCATGGGAATGTTGGGGACGACAACGGCGTCATCGTCGGACCTCCCGCTGAGGTCCGGACGGTAGGTGTACGTCCTCTTGTAGTGAAACGAGAGGGTCCCGTTTTCGTTGTCCGTTATGTTCACCTTTTCCCATTCTTGCCTGTAACAATAACAAACTAGTAAGATTTTGTACTCAAGGACAGCACATTGTAGGATGTGTGGCGAGGAAGGGCCTACGGTAGGGCTTGTATACCGACGAACGAAATTAGAGCACTTCTTTTGCTTGGCGAAAAAACTGGTATGCCATCCCTGATGTCGTGTTATTTAGTTATTTTGTAAACGTCGTGTACAGTTATTGTTGAGTTGCAATAGTGTACGATTGAACTGAGCTATACTACTCTGCCGTGCTAATTAAAAAGGACGCATCTCCCGTACAACTTCTATGAGAAATGCGCCTTTTTGGGTTAACACGGCAGTACTGTATATCAATTAATTCTGTGCCTGTAATTTGTTACTGTACCTTTCATTAAAATAAATTTAAATTTAAACAAAACACTAGTGACAATTGTTTTGACAAAAAATTCAAAAATTAACTGTATCGTTATCAGTAAATTGTAATTTTTTATTCTTTATTCTTACATCAATAAACTTAAACTGTAAAACCCTAAAAATGAATGTATTTTTTATTGTAAAAAAATAATACAATAATAAGTACTTTTAAGTAACAATCAAAAAACTCAGTAAACCTTATATCCTTTTGAGATGTATATATGGGCGGATTTTTATTTTGATGCCTTATTTTTTTAAATTTTTCTTATTCGAATTTTTAATATTTTTTATATTTAGAATAATAAGAATCGCGAGCTCTTTCGGTCCACATTAGTAGAAAAATGTGTCCCAAAAATTCCATACGTTTTTTTGTTTCCACCGAGTTACGGTCGAAGAAAGTGTATGAAAAATAGTACATACACTAGATTTTTTTTGGGACATTTTTTTTATTTCTATTAGGATCGAGAGAGCTCGTGATTCCGAGTAGAAAAAATGTAAAATTTGGAATATTCAAATAAACGACAAGTGACAAGAAAATAAAAATCCGTCCATATTATGTTTTGTATTCAGAAAACGTCCAAAGGAAGTAACTCAGTAATATGCGAATAAACAACAAGCATAGTTTCAGGAAACACGCGACGTCTCGTGTCTACATCTTTCAAGATAAATGACGCACGGCTGTGGTATTATTATCAGTAATTTACCAATAAATAACCGAATAGATGATTCGAGAAAATTTCGATTATGGAATTGCTTTCTTTGGTCGTCGCATAGCATTTCCATCGTCATCATCATCAGCCTATTACAGTCCACTAGTGGACGTAGGCCTCTCCCATTACTTATTCGAATGGACGTATTAGGAGGTAATATCTAGAGGGCGGAGTACCGGTGGCAAATTTCACACAAAAGGTATGGAGTCGTTTTTATAATTATTATTTTAGGCTCGAATAATAAAATTATTCATTTACCTAATGTACTTAGTATGGTAAAGAAAAGTATAGATGATTTTTTTACTAGCTATAATGCTGTTCAGCAAAGAGAAAAAATTACACGTGATTTGTCCGATTCACCCCCCCCCCCCCTATAGTGATAATTGGGGATTTTTTCTTGACCCCCTCTCCCCTTTTACAGTATGACGTGATTAATGGACAAGCCCTTTATACCATGCGTAAAAGTGGGACCTTATACTAAAATGGGTCACATGTGAATTATCTTTTGGGTGAATATCTGAGCGTCTCAACCGCCTAATTTTGGTTGCATCATTTTTGCCGCAGATTCTAAACTTCTTAATGTTATACTTCGTCATTTGTATAAGGTACCGTGCCTGCTTTAAATGACAAAGCAGCACATTATAACGAATAGAAACTTCGGCAAAAATGATGCCACCAAAATTAGGCGGTTGAAACGCTCAGATATTCACCCTTTTACCGTTTGTGGATGAAATAAAAAGTGAAAAATACTGTTAGTATTTTAACTGTGACTAGGATTACTCTAAGCAAGATGTCATCAACATTAATATCGTAAGTATTAGCATTTTCCTGTTACTGTAATTATACAGCTATTATATTATATTATGTATTTATGTGTAGCTTTTTATAAAATGCTTATCATGACATTTAGATGTATATTGTCATTCATTACACACTACAGTATTCAGTACACGAAATGTGACAAGAATACTACTCAAACGTATACGTATCAGGATAATTTACCAATGAAATCAGCAATTTTGTTCATATATTATACCTAGTAAGTTTAGTTGGTTCTTAATTTAATTATTTCAATTGTCACTACAATAGGTACGAGTAGGTATATAAATATATATTGTTTATTTCGAACAGTGTACTATACAATAGTTTAACAATGTTTTTTAATAAACAAAATAGATAATAATAAATAAATAGACAAAATGTACTAGGACAATCTTATCTTCAATAGATAGACACATATACAATATACAGGGTGATCAATCCAAATGGGTCAGCATGGCGGTTTTGGAAACCATAACAGATAGCGAATTCTTGTCTTTGTAACGATGACATCGATTTTAGTAAAAAGAAAAACTGCATTCATACACTAACAAAAATACGTATATTAGGCCCAGGAATCGAACCTGCACTTATTGAAAAATAAAATTTCGTTATTTTCGTTTAGATATCGGTTGTGTAGCTCTTAAAAGGTCCATGTTACTAAGAAATATGATATCTAAAAGGAACAAAATGCATTGTTTTTGAACAATGAAGTTTTATTTTTCAATACTTCAGTGCCGCCGCTGGCCTTTTGATTTTGTATTGTGTCACTTCAGTTTGGTAATAACGTCTCCGACGTCTTTTCAGGGTGCGGCTCCACTGACACGGAGACGGAGCGGAGCGGAGCGGAGCTGTGCAAAATTGACCAATTACATTCTTCAAATTCAAAATTCGAAACACTGTGATGCGGTCTCATTGGCCGAGCTCCCACAGCTCCGCTCCGCTCCGCTCCGCGTCAGTGGAGCCGTACCCTCTATATCAACTAGGCTACGGATGTTAATTGGAAAGACATTTTAATATCTAACTTGTCACCTGCATGTCTTAAATAGTTTCGATAAGAACTTCACGAGTCACGTTTCACACATGGTGATAATTAAGGCACACTGAATATACACCGTGTGCATCAACAAACCGGCAGTTATTCGGCCCCTTTACGCTAGAGTGGCACTGTTTTGCGAAATTCCATTAACTTATCCTATAGGCATAACATAAATTAAAATATTAAAACGGAATATACTAGAACTTTCTTCAAATAGATAGATAACTTTATTTCAATGATATTTTGTTGTTTTTTATAGCTTAATATCTAAACGGCATGAATTTTAAATTATATTTATAGTTGATACCGATTTGGAACAAGAAAAAGTGTCTGCTTCTGTGTTTCTATCTTATTTATTTACTTACGTAAGCCAAGCCAACCATTGTCTGGATTACCTCAATAAGGATTATTTCTTTTATATAATAACAATCGGCAATTAGCAGTCGATATAGACACATTCTTTCTATTGTTTTCGATGATGGACGAGCTTACACAATTATTTATAGTTGTTGAACTTGTGGATTAGAAATCATGTTGTTGACATTTTTGTTTTTTGCTTACTAGTTGAAGGTTGAATTGAAAGCTTTATTATATTTCATTTCATTATATTTCACCTGTTCATATTGAATAAATCAATAAATTTACTTAATGCCACATAAACACACGTCAAACATAACAATATGAACAAATTCAAAGTACAATAAGTAACAGAAATAAAACACATAGCTTCTAAATACCAAATTCAAAAAAGAAACACAAATTCATTAAAAATCCCTTATAATCAATTGAACAACTTCTTCTAATCAATTGAATTGATTATGTTAGTAGAAAGTATTTTCATATTTAGTGGAAATACAAGGCATAACGCAATATGTTGTAAATTTTTTGCCGTCACCACAGTGCTTAAAGTATTTTTCATCACACTTGCTGTCTAAGCGCGCTATTGCTTGCATGTGTAGCGGGTGTAATAGAAAAGTGAAATTCCCTAGGGAGTAATGGAAATGTCAGTACGTCATTTAATAATATTTTGTCATAACATTTATTTTTTTGTCGGCAAGTGTGATGAAAAACGTTATATGCATCACGGTCGGTAAGCGGAATAATAACTCGAGTCATTAAAAGCCCTCCGCCTACGGCGTCGGGCTTCTAACACTCTCGTTAGTACTTCCGTACTTACCTCCCTTGATGCACAATGTACTATTCTAAAGTATTGTGCTTAAAGTGATAGTTTTATAGAGGCTCTAGTCAAGATACAAGAGGGTAGGTTCGGAAGCGTCTATAACTTACTCATTTACTACCAAAATAAATTCAATTCGTGACACTTTTTTGTCCTGCACCACGTGAACCAATTAAATAAAAAAAATGTCGCTAATGAGAATTTTTGTCGGTATTCAGGCCCACGTTGTATACGCTTTAACAGGCAGATCGTTAGTGTAATGGAAGCAACCCGGTTCCGATTAAACTTGTACGATTGATAACTAATTGTGGTAGCAATTACTCCTTATCTACACGGTGTAAAGCCAAGGAAAATCCAAAATTGTACGTATATACTCATAATTTTTCTACATCTAAGGAAACTTTTGCTACTGCCCATGATTAATCATCAATGAATTAATAGTTCTGAATATGAATGAAATCTTACGAAGCCTGAGGGAAGAGTTGGGGTGGTGACTAACGTATTATTACGGATGTTACCACGGGTTTTCATCATCATCAGCCTATAATAGTCCACTGCTGGACGTAGGCCTCTCCTAACTATTAACTATGCGTATAAATGTATTAGGAGGTAAATGCCCATAATCGCCAAGCGGATTGGTGCCCATCATCAATCTTTTATCGAATAATGGTCAGTGACACTTCAATCCCTTAGACGACTCTTACGACACCCGCAGGAGGAGTTGGGGTGGTGACAAATATATTATTACTGCCGTCACTACACGGCACCTCGTAAGCCTCTTCGTTTTCATCAAAAACTAAGAAATTCAAAATGGCGGCCATTTATATCTAATCTTTAGAAATACCTACGAATTTCATTTGTTGGTAAACAAGTAAGAAACTCAAAATGGAGACCATTTTTTTATTTTCTCATTTATAACGAAAACTCGCGAGATTGTAAGCGGACACCGCCACTTTTAGCAACTTGCATCAAAAAGTAAGAAATTTGAAATAGCGGGCTTTTGTATCTAATCTTCAGAATTACGAGTATATTTAGTTAATAAATAATTTGATTTGTAGTTTCGCAATATGTTCAATAGATGGCAGCACCAGTTCTCTCTAGCTATTCTAGAAAACTGTAAAGTATTCTAAATAGGAGGTGCAGGCATGTATTGCTTACCCTCAGAGAATGGTCAAAGGCGCCTAGCCTTGTAAGTGATTGCATATACCCAAGAAATTTGACCGGCGGTTGCTAAGACCAAGTGGCCGAGGGGTACAGGCATCAGCCGCGAAAGCTGAGTACGTGGGTTCGATCCCCACCTCGGACATAGGTGATCTTGGTCGTTTTTCTTTGGTATATGACATCTAATATTTATACTTAAGAGTATATAAA
This sequence comes from Thaumatotibia leucotreta, assembly GCA_025490895.1. Taxonomy (NCBI): domain Eukaryota; kingdom Metazoa; phylum Arthropoda; class Insecta; order Lepidoptera; family Tortricidae; genus Thaumatotibia; species Thaumatotibia leucotreta. Next base: position 8,019 of record JALPQI010002826.1, on the reverse strand, counting down.
TATAAGGCCCTAGTTCGTTCAGCGCCGACTTACAGTCATTGTTCAGGAATCATTGTTCATTCATAACGTGAACTCGCATAATTTACACCGCTACTTCTAGCAACTTGCATTAAAAAGTAAGAAATTTAATATGGCGAGCGTTTGTATCCAATATATATAGAATTACTTACGAGTATATATAAGGTCCCAGCTCGTCCAGCACCGGTTTGCTGCCGTTGTTCAAGAACTCGTCTGCGTTGGTGACGTTATAGACGTAGACCTTCACGAAAGGCCTGACGGGGGGGCGCGCCCACCACTCGAACGTCATCGAGCCCGGCCGGAGAACCAACTCCTGTGGGGGAAAACGGGGATCGTTAATAAAATTCCGATGTCAATGCAGTTTCAATGAGAAAGAATCCCATCGTATGTAGTGTGTAAAACGTACTACCGTAAAATAAACCTTGAAAAGAAAATTCTAATTTCCAATTACATTGGTGAGAGGCGTTGGCGAGGGGATAAGGTATTAAGAATATACGGCTCTAAAATTGCATTTGTCATCACCCCAACTCCTCCTGCGGGTGTGGTAGGAGTCGACTAAGGGATTGAAGTGTCATTGACCATTCTATTAAGGTGCGGTTAAACTAAAAGAGCATTCGCTGTTCTAACCTCCCACTCTACGAAATACGATCGGTACACAAAACGTGATTGGTTGATTTCTTAGAACGGGCGCTAGAACAGCGAATGCTCTATTAGTTTAACCGCACCTTTTGATTGATGATGAGCAGCAGCGTCATCATAGAGGACACATTACTGCGATCGCCAATCCGCTTGCGCAGCGTGGCGATTATGGGCATTTACCTCCTAATGCGTTTATACGCATAGTTAATAGGAGAGGCCTACGTCCAGCAGTGGACTAACATAGGCTGATGATGAAAATTGCATTATTCAAAATGTACTTTTCGAAAGAATTTAAATGTTGCGCTCATCAGATCAGTAGGCTTACGATGGTACCGCGTCTAATCGTTTGTTGTCGTTGGCGTCACGTTCTAACAAGTATGCAAGTACGAAAGTGATGCGTAGCACGATAATGGATAAAACGAGACCATCATAAGCCACCAGGGTGTAATTAACTATCGCTAACGCTCAATCTCAGAGAGCAACTTTGAAAAAATGGCCCAGTGTCAATCAGTACGCTTAGCACATGATTGGTGCGACAGTATGTCGCTGCGAGATAGATTTTCCATCTTTCACTAACTATATGAACAAAATAGGGATGGATAGTCTATCTCGCGGCGACATATTGTCCCACCAATCATATGCTAAGCCTGCTGGTAATTTTCTGAAAATGATTAATTATCAAGTCCATATTGCGAACAATGACACCTTTTTGTCCAATATCTGAAGAATACAGACAAGGAGCATATAATGTAAAACTGAACCTAAGATTGTACTCGTAATAAAATTGTACATTACGACACAAGTGCGAAAAACATGACAATCGAAACGAGTGGCGATGATTTAAATCGACACGAGTTACGAATTTCCTTTTTGCACGTGTCTCGTACGACGTTTTTAGTACAGATGGCCCTCCGAAGTTTTGGACCTGACGTAAGCCACCTTTCTCACTAGCGCGTAAAAAAGTATCACTATCTATACCGTAAAACCATACAACTATAGTCCAGGGGCCTATTTCTCGTACATTACAAGCCTTGTATTACAAGTGTGTATCCATGGCAACGCTGTTAAATCAATATTTTTCACAAGTTCTCGTTTGACGCATCTATATAAATTATTACAAGAGTGGGGATACTAGAGATTTTACAAGTGTCATAATTGAAAAATACAACTAAACGTCATGTACTAGTAGGCATTGAACAGTCATTTTGTTTTTCGAAGGTTGTATTATACACTTGTCGCTTGTGACTTGTAACAAAATAATGAAGAGTCTCGTTCGACTGCTAAAATGCGTTTATTTTAAGAATTGATTAATGTTAAAATGAAAATAATGTATTTTTAAGGTCTCAAATGTGTAAGTTTTAAACGCACTTCGTTAAAATCAGTAATATAATTTAATATTATATTATTTTGAGAAAAACAAAAAGTATACTGTTTACTATGAAATTATTATTTTTGGGAAAATCCCAGTATATTTTAAATATTAGATGTCATATACCGAAGAAAAAATAATGAAATTTTCCAACGCCGGACGCACACAGAAACAGATTGCAAATACCCGAGAAAGAAGAATAGGCATTATTGTATGGACCGTGTCCCATGAATGTATACCTACGGTTGAGATATACCTCGTTTTAAAGCTCTTAATTAGGACATTATTTCATTGTATGGCACCAACACCCAATGGCATGCAGGGTTCATGTTATTTAAAAAAAAAGTGTTATAAGTTTATTATTGTTTTCACGAAGTTTTGGTTCCGCTACTCATCGATAGATTGTGCTGCCAAAAATAGCAATTGAAGAAATGACATGGAGAAATATGACAAGCCGATGAAACAAGGGTGACAAAAGCCTTTTTTTAAATAAAATAAGCAAACTTGACATAATGACAGATGACGTGAATCAATTATTATATTGTTAAACAAAACTACATATAAATTATAAAAATTATAAATTATATTGACGATCATCATTAGATAATGAATAATGTATCTGAACGACAAGATTATACACATGACAATATTTTTATAATATTTAATGACATGATTTACATCCTTACGGTGAGTACATTTATACATATCTCAGTATATTTAGTATAAATGAATCGGTATAATATTAATTGTCACCTGCCTCTCCTATTACTAGTAAATGCCCATAATCGCCACGCGGGGCAAGTGGGTTGACGATCGCAGTAGTGTGTCCACTATGATGATGGTGCTGCCCATCATCATCATCATCATCAGCCTATGATAGTCCACTGCTGAAATTATGCGTATAAACGCATTAGGAGGAAAATACCTATAATCGCCACGCTGGCCAAGCGGATGGGAGTCATCAATCTTCGATAAATAAATGGTCAGTGACACTTCAATCCCTTAGCCGACTCATACGACACCCACGGGAAGAGTTGGGTGGTGACAAAGTATTCTTATTGCCATCAGCGGCATCACACACGCTTAGGGCATTTTATTATAAAAATACTTTTACAGATATCAGTGTAGCCATTTATTTACGTAATATTAGTTATTCAAAATGCTGTCATAATACAGCAGAACAAAATAACGAGCACGATGTACCTACTACATAACTGCTCGATATGATTAAAACATATCACGTGGAATACTTTAGGGCGTCGTGCTCACTGCCAATAGGGTAATTCTAGATAACTAAGTAATCGTTTACATGATTGTAAAATAAGTGTAAGTCATACTAATGCTATCAAATAGGATGGATATCAGAGTAAGTAGCTACATATTCTAGGATTTTGATATGATGGTGATGAAAATGTAGTTGGTTGCTAGGACCTAGGCATCTTACATTTTGACTTTTTTATTATTACGGTGGCAAATAAGCAAAGCATACAAGCCTTCTGATGGCAAGCAGCTGCTGTAGCCAGAGGTAGACGACGACGACAAATGGGACAGAAGATACGACAATTCCTCCATCGCCGACGCAGTGCATCCTCATCATGGAGTTCTGACTGCTTGAATCACCAACTAGACAACACAATTACTCTAGTTCAATTTGGCTGTGGTTTCTGTAAAGTATATTATTTAGTTTAGTAATACTCATTAGAATGTAAAGGAAGGGGTAAAAGCAGTCAAAACTAGTGTTATAATTTTGTTATCATATTGATAGGAAGGTCTTTTAAAAAGTAAAGAACCTCATATGTAAAATAATACACATAGTTGTACTTAGGACCTAATGTTGTCTGCCAGTTTGTCTTTCCAGCTATGAAAAGCTTTGATCAGATTTTTTTGATAGCCTTAAGAAAAAAGGAAGGTATGTGATCCCTCATTTAGTACCTGTGTATGTATGGTATGCTATTTAGGTTCATGCTTATAAATGCCTTAGGTTTTCTATATGAATAGGATTGTTCTATCGCACCATGCCCGAATAATTATCAATCGAATTATCTAATTAATTATAGGAAATAAGATTGTGAGCTATTATTATGCTACATAAGATAGTTCAGACTTCACATTCCACAATGGTGAGAAGTATCTAATAACGCATCCTGTTAAAATACTTAAAATAAGTAGTAGTAGTTTATAAATAAGTACAAATGTCCAATGCCAGTGAATAGGTTCTAAGGTTTTATTGGCAACGTGGTCTCCTTCGATTCTCATCATCATCGTCAGGCTATCACAAATACATCCCATTAGCATATTGACGCATTAGGAGGTAAATACCCATAATCGCTACGCTGGGAAAGCGGATTGGCGATCGCATTAATGTGTCCACTATGATGACGCTGCTGCCCATCATCAATCTTCTATCAATGAATGGTCCGTGACACTTCAATCCTTTAGTCGGCTCTTACGACACCCACGGAAAGAGTTGGGGTGGTGACAAATTTATTCTTATTGCAGTCATCATATGGCAACCGCAACCACATAGCGAATTCGATTCGATACTAGTACATAAATACTTCTGAAAGGACTAGTTTATTAAGTTTTCTCATCTCAATAATATATAAGTGATTTGTAACCTACCTAGGGCGAGGTGTAAAATAAATAAATAAATATGTTGGGACATCTTACACAAATCGACTTAACGTAACGGAATAATGTCTTATTTATGTCAGGTTCATTATGCATCCCCATGTTGTTGTACTCGAAACTAATACCTACTAAAACATAAACTAGATTATGAATGACTGAAGTCTAATGTTTTTCAAGTGAGTTTATTGTAGATGGCAAGTATCTGTGTAGGTATAAGTATGTATGTGTCATCATCATCATCATCAGCTATGATAGTCCACTGCTGGACATAGGCCTCTCCTATTAACTATGCGTATAAACGCACTAGGAGACAAATGCCCATAATTGCCACGCTGGGCAAGCGGATTGGCGATCGCAGGAATGTGTCCACTATGATGACGCTGCTGCCCATCATCAATCTTTTATAAAATAAAGGTCAGTGACACTTCAATCCCTTAGTCGACTCTTACGATACACACAGGAGGAGTTAAGGTGGTGACAAATGTATTCTTACTGCCATAACCAGACGGCCAATGTATGTGTATAGGTACTTTATTTGATTTAACACTATAAACCTCCAGCTTCTCAGGCAATATTACTAGGTATTACAGAGTAGAATATTGTTACACATAAATCTAACACCGTTTAATTTATGATATAGTATGAATTTTCAATTTAAGTTACTATACCAAAAACGAAGTAGAAGTACCAATTTACGGTCAATGCATCATCATTTTCTTGAGCGTTGTAGGCACATTTGCCGTAAACCCGAAACCTGTAATTTTAGTAGTCCTAATATGCTAAGCAGTGTTTGGTGGTGTAGATAGGTATGATTTTATGCCATCAATGTCATACATCCGTCCTTTTCCTAGTTCTAAAAATACATATCTATGCATATATTATGTTATAGTACCTATGTGCTGGTCCGTCCGTCTGTCCATACCGAAGCGGTTTCTAATTAATTTTAAAGGACTCGTGAACGAAATATCGTTATTTGAAAGTATCTTAATTCTTTTGAAATCTCTTATAAACTTCCCCATTTCCAATAATACAAGAATTTACAGGTAACCTATACATATATTCATAGGTACCTACTTACTTGAACAAAGTTACTAGATTTTGATTGTTTTTATGATGAGTCATTTGAGTAATGTCGCTGTGATTATTATACTACTTATCACGCATCTTCTACAATGACCATAATGACAATGTATTTATGTTTCAATTATTGCAATAGTAAAGGGCATTTACCATTTAAAATGGCGATCAATTTGTATAATTTTATATTACTCAAGTCAAGTATAGTCTAGTATATATGTATAAATCAACCTAGTCTTAAGTTATTATTATTATTATTGTTCGTCTTTACCTTATCTCGGGACCATGGGGTCTCGGACCTTTGGGAGGCATACGTGGGGCCGAAGCCAACAGCGCAGAGGCCTTTTAAGACAAATAATCTAAAAGCAAGGGATACACGTGGCGGATACCATCCCCGAGCGCACAATATGATACGTCCGGAGATGGTCCCCGCCAGGTGCAAAGACTATTGCAGTGCAGCACTGTGACTGCGATGGAAACTAAGGTCTTGGCTATGGTTGGTATAATGGATGGACTGGATACTGGGTTATGGGAGGAGACTAGCGGACACCTGCCGTGACAATCAGTCTCAAAATTGTAAAAAGGCAGGTGGTGACTCGCCAACTCATTTAGTGGGCCCTACAAACGGCCGCACGCACAGTGCGACAATAGCGCAACATTTCAGAGCGGCTTTGAGGTTGTCGAGAGGTGAGACTGCGGTAGCCAGATCCCGGTAATCCGTTCAAGGGCCGCCGGCGTTATGACATTTTACACTTCCAACCTGGAGCATAGGTCCCGCTCTTGCGAATCCACTCTGGCCGGCCGGTCAAGGCAAGCACAGAGGCGAGGGCCATATAAAAGGGCCCTCTGGAATAGGGGTCCGCGGTGTCGCCACTCACCGTCAGCTCGCCACAAGCTGCCCCCGATTATTATTATTATTATAAGCCCATTCTGTCCCATTGCTGGGCAAAGGCCTCCCCCCTCTTCTTCTATTCATCCCGGTTCTGTGCTATATCTGGCCACCTGGCCAGTCACTTAAAATTCTTAAGTTACTAATATATTATTTACTTTTTACATGCACATCGAAGAGCAAATGCAATTAATCAGTCAACAATGGTGAACTACATTCAAGGCAAGATGAGATAGATATGAAACGGACAGTGGAATACTTCGTCAAGAACTTTAATTATGATTAAGAATAGCTCCTCCAGGAAAGGTGGTAGGTATACATCCTTGGTATTGAAAAATTGGTAAACGGTGTCCGTGCTTAGATTAGCTTTGAATATAAGATTCTATGAAATAGTATGTACTCGTAAGTAATGTAAACAAAAATGTACTATATAATGCATCAATCTGTGTGTTCTATAAATATGCATCAAGGCAACTTGCCTTTTTTAATCTAAATATTTCGTTAAGGTATCTTACGAAAGTATAACCACAGGTAAATGTGAGTACCTAAGAAGTATAGTGTAAAATAGTTTTCATACCTACTGCGTAAAATAGTCAAAATATAAATGAACGTCATAAAGCATTCATACACAAATCTACAGAGTTTCACGGTAAGCTCCATTAAGGCTTGGGTTTTGTGTACTAATTAAAGGAGGATATGTATATTTGGTATATATGTATTAGATACTTAAATACGTAGAAAAGAACCATGACTGAGGAACCAATATTTTTGTTATAAATACTACTTACGCGAAGAGATGCACCCTCCGGGATTCGAACCTCGCTTCGCAAGCAGGGTGACTACTGATTATCGACTAAATTATGGAAGCCGTCATGTAATTAATGTCTACAACAAAAGTATACAAGTGCTATCTTTTACCATTGATAAATAAACGATCGTTTCACATTTAATTTTATTACAAGGGAAACCATTGTCGATTCGCGCATATTTTTAGTTTTATCTTAGAAAATCGTAAGAGAAAAGAGATCTCTATATTGTGTACGGGTACAAATAAATAATTTTATTTATCTTCTATTCGTTTCTGTTGTGTTTGCAGGAAGTCAAGTCACCTAGAAGAGCTCCGAGGCGTATTGTCTTGTCGTGTCTTCACCCAGAATCTGTTTTGTCATGACGTATGATGTCAAAGTGATTCTCCCACTAGGAAATTAGTTATTAATTCGTTATTCATTATTCGAGCTTTTGGCGGCAAGTCACTTTCAGGCTAGAGGAAAATGTAATTGAAAAACGTAGTGGTTATGGTAACTATTATATGTATTTATAGAACTGGGGGAAATGTTCAAGAGTAGCTATAGCTGTAGGTATATTAACAAAGGGGTGAAAATTCAATAAAAGCCAA